>CANUEY010674935.1:0-144733 GCA_948099555.1 Croton setiger | reverse complement strand
AAGCAGAAACTGGTTTGAATGACCAGTGTCTATTAATAAAATTTCAAAATATTAAAGTGTATAGCATGCAATGCTAGTGAAAATTATGACTGAGAGGAAAAGGGAAAAAAAACTCATTTACTCATTTTCTAAGAACAACTCTCCGTATGTAATTCCATCAGCATACTGAATTTTCTTAAAATGATCAACTCCCTGTCAATCGGTCGTGAAGTTCAGCCAGAGTTGCAAATATACAAAAACAAAGAAAGAAGGGAACATGAGATAGGAAATTGACCTGAAGCAACATGAGGATTCGCTCAAGGCCATATGTAATTTCAACAGATATAGGTGACAATTGAAGACTTCCAGCCTAGCAAGAGAGGGGACAAAACTATAAACGGAAGCAGCACAAAAACTCAACAAGCCATTGACAAAATAAATTTCTAACTTGACCAAGAAAATTAATCCTCCAGTACTTAATTCAAAGTAATCAAAGAAAATAACACACCAAGGTTCCTTTAAATAATTAAATCCCAAAAATGTAAACATAACTCAGAAAAAGGAAAAACTATTGAAATTTTTAATAGCTGCAAATACAAAGAACCTGCTGAAAGTAGGTGAACTGAGTGATCTCCATCCCATCCATCCAAATTTCCCAGCCTAAACCCCAAGCACCAAGAACCTATAAGCATTCCATGTGAATTCAATTTTCGCCTTTTAAATTGGCAATAAACAAAATTGAAATTGTCAGCTGAAAGATGTCATTACTGGGCTCTCCCAATTGTCCTCCACAAATCGTATGTCATGTTTACTGACATCAATACCTGTGAAGAATAAAATGTCAATGTTGGAGTCTCTTCTGGAAGAAAACAGGAAAAAGAAGGAACACATAAGAATGAAGACAAGATCCCAGTAACAGCATTGTCGCCTAGTAACATCTATTTGATAAATATTGATGCATCTGAATCCACAAAACCCTTAAATTTGTTATGAATGAATGTTGCTATCCTGATTTCATAAATAAATATGACCCTATGATCCATGTGACATGGTGTATAATAACATATACTAAGGTAAAAATTCCTACCTAAAGCTGCAAGGCTTCGAATAAAGAGGTCTTGTGAATTTCCTGGGTCAGGTTTCAGTATGACCTGAAAAGAGAAAATGAATTCAAGAAATATTCCCTTTAATCCAATTCAGCATAAACTCAACTCAACAAAAATCAAATTTAACCTGAAATTGTGTGTGGCGTTGAAGCCGGTTTGGGTTTTCCCCATACCGGCTGTCATCCGGGCGAATACTAGGCTCCACATACCTATGAACAGAAACTCTCACTCAAGCAGTTAGAGCATGAACTTCAGAAAACTAACTTCTACAATCAATAAAATGTTCTGGAAAATGAATAGAATCAATCAAAATTTAGAGGACCTGATGACAAATCAATTTACATAATTCAACAATAGATTGAAATGTACAACAATGAGCAAGGAGCGAAAACAAAATGCTGTTGTTTATTTGTGCTAAACCTACAATTCCCTACAAGTATTCCTGCCCTTCACTGTTTATTAAAAAAAAGTAAGAAACTGATGCAGCAGAAAGTTTAAGCCAACAAAGCCTCACAAGCAGGCAAAGAATAAGATGAACTTGGTTGGAACATAATAAGATTATAAGTTTTAACAGAAAGAACTTAGAAACAGAATTCTGAATTATAAACATAAAATGAACTTGCATCTAAAGCATACTTACGCCACATTCCATGGTTCCGGACCAAGAACTCTTAGGAATGTCAGAGGATTCATTGTTCCAGCTCCAACCTGGTTAACAAAGCCAGAGACTTAAATAGCGCACAAGTAATCATAACTGTCATAAATTCAAACAGACAAGAAAAAAACAGCAGAAACCATCGTCACGATATCTAGTAGAAACAGAGATTAATGATAAACCTCCGTATTGCTGCACTGCATTACTGCACAACCAACAGAAGCCCAATATTCCTAAAAAAAAACATATAAATAATAAGAAATTTGAAAGAAACGTTAGAATACTGATTAAAAAAAAACAACACCACAAGCAATTACACCTGAAGTCGCTGAATAGCTTGCTGAAACGTAGGGACGGAAGCTTTTTGAGGCTCATTGTTTGGAGCAGCAGACAACGAATGTTGTTGAACAGCCGAGGTGCTGACTGATGAGACAGTCGTTCTAGCGAATTGGCGGCGGTTCAAGTTTAACGGGCTAAGGTTTGACAAACCGACGAGACGGAGGAAAGAGAGACGACCAGTTTGGGGTTTTAGAAAGGAGATGACTAGAGGTAGAGCAAGGATTGCCATGGCAGCGCCTCTTCCGTTCGAGAGGCTTTGAAGTACCTTACCTAGTCAAGTTTTATTGGTCCATGTGCTTCTACTTATCTGTCGAGTCGGACGGAGAACCGTTGCGGCAACAGTATTAATTAAAAAATAATAATAACCCCTTCTTCAAACAAAACAAATTAATTCTCACATTCAGTATTCCCAACTTAGGATATTTTAACAATTTGGTACTCAATTTCTAATTTGACTCAACTATAGGGAGAACAAATTTCGGTAATTACCGAACCGAATCAATTCGGTAACGGAAAATCGGTAACAGTGATTTACCGATCGGTAATTGGTAATAACTGTCGGTATTCGGTAGCGGTTTTGGTAGAGGAGTTTAAAATTTTCGGTAAAAAAAATTACCGAATTACCAAAAAAATTATCGAATTGGGACTCCTCAAAACTACGTCGTTTTGTGTTAGTATATATATATATCATTCGGTGATCGGTAACGTTCTGAAATTACAATGATTTTCATAGATTCGGTAATCGGTAACTTACCGTCGATAATCGGTAACTTACCGTCGATAATCGGTAGTGAGACTAAAAAATTTCGGTTACCGGCACCATTCGGTATCAGTAATGGTAGTGGTAAAAAATTTATCGGTTAACCGATTACCAACTGTTCGGTAATGATAATTGGTAACGGTTACCGAATACTCACCCCTAACTATATGAACCTTACGTGAGATAGCAACTTCCCTACCATTTTTTCAATGAAACCATTGCCATTTTCCATGATAACCTTATTATTTGGGAAGGCATTTCAGGCCATGTTTGCTTTTGGAGAACTCCTTATTAGGAAATTGGGAAATTCTACATCCGAGCATGACCGCTACTTCTTTTCAATTAAAGATATGTATCCTCCATTTTTACTTGATTAATTTGATAATTGTTGGAGAAAATGGTAGTGGTGGTGGGTGGTGGGTGGTGATGGTTGCGGCTTGACGGTGAAAAAGAAGAAGACACATGCTTAAAAGAAGAATCTTATTTATTTTGAAAGAAATATTTATATGTTTGCACAAATAATAAATTTACATATGGAAATTATAAATAATTGAATTCAAAATATAAAATCAAATACATATTAAAAAAATTAAATTTATCTATATAAATTGAATGAAGAGAGTATATCATTAGTAATAGTTTTAATATTATTTTGTTATAATTGGTAAAATATATGAAATAAATACTTTCTAAAAAATTTAACTTATTAGGGGTTATGGATTATAGATGTTAAGTTTAATTTTTCCTCTAATTTTCTCCTTCCATCTCTCTTTAAATCTCATTAAGCTACTTCGAGGGCAAATTAGTCAAAAAACATATAAATTTTTTATAGAAGACAGAAAAGAAAATTACTGATTTCTCTTTAATTATTTTCATAGCATAGTAAGCTATTGTTAAAAAAAATAGCGTAGTAAACTATTTAAGAGATTTTCCTTTTGGCATCTGTCGTCACTATACCGATACAGAAAAGCCTAAGACGGCGGGAAAAATGGCTCACAGAGAAGAGCTGTCGATCGAAGTGGAGGCGGTGCAAGCGGTTTACGGAGGCGATTGTGTGGTTCTCGATTCGTTCCCTCCCCATCTTCAAGTCCATATCAAGCCTCGAACCGCCGATGTCTCATCCGAACAGGTTTCTCCCCTTTCCGTCGTTTAGTGATCTTGATTTCTAGGGTTTGAATGACTAAAAGAAAACATAATCGACTCGCCCAGCCTATTTGTATCATCTTCTATATGGAAGTTGCTTAGACAAGTGGATCATTTTTGTACTGATTGTTTAGCTTAAATTGTCTTAACAAAAGTTATTCATAACAAGTTTCTTATAAGCAAGCTATTTAGACCAAGTATACGTGCTTCATTTGCATTTGATTTAAATTTCTCTGTTATTGTTTTACAGTGTATGATTGATTCAGTCTATTTCTGCAGTTTGTGGAGGCAGTTATAGGGATACGAGCAAGTCCGCAGGTAACATTTTACAGCATTTATTAGATACTAAATGCATTGGAAATACATTTCTTTGCTATAAATTGGTTACCTTCTTTTTTTTTCCCCCCTTAGTTAGGCTGATATTTTTTCAATGTATTGTTAGCTGGTCATATTGATCATAGATTCAGAATTTTTTTGTGTGGACTAGTAAGGTAATGCTTGGCAAATCCAATGTAATCGCGATTACATTGCTTGGTTTTCTATGTAAAATTACAAAGAAATATATAGTGTGTGATTGCTATTACTTTGCAGTACAACTTACCACACAACACCCAATTTGCTTACATGCTAATTATTGTCTAATTGCTTGTGCTAGTATCCAGAGGAACCGCCTTACATAGATCTTATAGAATCTAAGGGACTTGATGAGCAAAGGCAGATGCATCTAGTTACCAGCATAAGAAACAAAGCATGCGAGCTGTCCTCCTGCTTAATGCTTGTAGCACTTTGTGAGGTAAGTATTCTGATATCTTGTAAGCATTCATGTAATTGCCTTACAATACCAATAAACTCAGAAAACTTGTCAGTAGCCTGATAATTTATAAACATGTCATTTTTACCTTTTTTTTTTCTGCAATATGATAGATGGATGGTTAATTTTTTTTTTTCAAATATATGGTAATTACGTGACTCAAACTCAATTGTTGAATTTTTTGCTCTTAATTTTAGAAAGTTGGGATTGATGGTATTCTTTTGCTGCTCCTTATCATATTTGTTATTATCTTGAATGCAGCTTTTCTAGTTTATGCACAAACTTATTCAATCCAAATAATAAAGTTTTGTATAACAGTTGATTTGTAATAGTTATTTCACTGTTTTCTTGATATTTGACACCGCCAACATTAGACAAGAAAATGTGTTAGATGTTACTTGAATTTTACTGTAGTATATGTAATTTCGTAGACTTATCAAGTTCTATTTTCAGGAAGCAGTGGAAAAGCTCTCTGTTATGAATCACCCGGATGGCGATTGTCCATTGTGTTTGTATCCTTTGGTCCGCAAAGATGAACAGTATGAAGCCTTGCCATTTATGAAGTTGATGTCTTGTTTCCATTGTTTTCACAGGTAGATCTGATTCTTCTATTCAAGTTAACATTAGGTGTTTGGGGGGCATGTGTCCTTTTTTCCCCTCCATTTTCTGCTTATGACTGTGAAAAATCTATAATTTATCTTTTCTGATCTACATCCCTCACTCCATATTATGGCAGTGAATGCATTATAAGGTGGTGGAAGTGGCTGCAAAAAGAGAAAGAAAGCAACAGTAATACGTCATCTACTGCCACTCTCCGTAGCATCAGAGTGGGTGAAAATCAGAATGGTATGTTTGTGTCAGAATTTAAGGTGCGCAAGTAGTATCCATTGCTTAAGTACAGTTTTGTGGAAAAGTTAAGTAAAAGAAAAACAATTACTTACAGCATAAGAGATCTTTCAATTTTAGAGTAAATGGTTTAAATCTTTTAATTATCAAGTGAACCACAACCTGAACACTCCTTGGATGTAAGCAGGTGAAGCACAGATGTTCTCACAAGCAATGCTGTTGATTTTTAAGAGTTTCTCTTTTATAGTTCTATGGTTGAAATAGAGCATGAATATGTGAAATAAGTTGAATTATTGAACGCTAGTCCCCTGCCTAACACAGAAAGAAAAAAGACTTATGGCTAATTTATATAGCTGAACATATTCTTCCAATATTTTTCTTATCCTATTAATATGTTTTTCTTTTGCAATGGACTGGTTTTTTTAGACAGGCGTGGCATAATTGAAGAAAGTATGGGGAACTGTCCTGTTTGTCGAATGGTTTTCCACACCAAGGATTTCGAACATGTGCTTGGCTTGGTTGGATCACATTGTTCTGAAGTGGTATCCACTTAATAATCATCAGTAGTGAATTAAATATCCACTTCTCATGCATGCTCCCCCCTGTTCCCCTTCCCATTAACAGTTATTCTTTGACAGTGATATGAAACTTACTGATTTCTGTTGATCTCAGAGCTCAGACGTAACAGTACTTGATGATGAGGAACTACTCCAGTCCGATTCCGAGAACATTAGAAGACATAAGTTTGAGGCCATATTGAAACTACAAGAAGAAAACAGTGGCTTAATTGAACCAAAAAAGAGTATAGTAGTTGTGCCTGGTATGTATCTACCTCAGTCATCAACACTTCCTACTCAAGCATTGGAGAAAGAAATTGCCAAAGAACAGGAAAGCTCCTCGACAGCCTCCACAGGTACATCATCAAGTAGAACTACCTTCAGCGAGCAAAGGAACTTCGGGATAAGAAAGCAGAGAATTATTCAGAACTCAAGAAAACAAACAAGACAGTGGGTCAGAAAAGATGAAAATGCCTCAAATTAATGGTAAATCAGTAATTATTTTGAAGATAGAATTTTAAAGTTACATTCTTTTCGCATTAAAATCCATAATCGAAAATGTTTGAAGGATAATAATGAACAATTTATATTTTGAAGCACAAAAATTATTAATGACTTATTCAAGAGTTAATGACTTAATAGATTAGAATTAAGAACAATTAGAGAGTTGTCAAATCATTTCCGTACTTTCCAAGGCAGACAAAATGACTCTTTTTAAATGGACTGTCCTCCCTGAGATGTTTTTGGACACCCATTGTATTATTGACACGCTACCGGCCAATAATTTTGAGAGTGCATAAAGACAATTATTTTTGTTTTTCCTTTTGTAAGGATAAAATTTTCATTTAAATTTATTTTATTACAAAGACAATTATTTAAAATAGTAATGTTGGAAGTGATATAAATGCAAACTCATCAATATTAATTTTAAATAAAACTCCTTTATTCGCTTGATAGAGACATAATATAATTTTTTCACAAATATTTAAAAAATAATAAAAAAAAAATTTATATTTTATATTTTTATCATCAATTTTGCTTAAAAAAATGGTTATACCTATCTAAATTAAACGAAAAGTATTAATCTGGGGAAGAATTAACTTAAATATGAGCCACTTGGAAGAATTAACTTAAATATCTTTTTAAAAAAAATGAAAGATTTAGCTTTTGGCAAACTTAAAATAAGTAAGTTGTGAGCAACTCTCTCATAAGATTCAGGAATGAACGCATCATCATTATAACAAATTTCTACCTTTTATTATTAAAAATAAGAATGATGGTTGTAATAATTTTTTAATGTGTTCAATTAATTATTATTTCTTAAAATACTTTGTTCAATTAATTCTTCATTTATTTTATTGTTATTACTGCGACAATTATTAAAAATAGAATCCTGCATTCATTTTTTTTTAAAAAAAAAAATCTCCCTATTCTATTATGTTCCAAACAATAATAAATACAATCTTTAGATCTCATTTTTTTAGTAAATAAAATCTTTAAATTTCAATCCATTCCTCAAAAAAAAAAAATGTAAACTATATTAAACTAAAAATAAACCATTTTAAATCCAAATATAAAAATACCAACGACAGAAAGTAATGCAATAGATGGTTTTTCTCATTTTGTGCTAGAAATTAGTTTAGTTGTGTAGTCACTTCATACCAGGATGATAATTAATTTTATTATTTATTTTGTTTCACAAAAATTATCGAATTGTTGAAAATAATATTTAATTTTCCTATTATTCTCTCTTAATTATTATGAATTGAGAAAACAATTATCTCAAAAATTATAATAAAAAATAATTTTATAAATAGATAAATAAAGAAAATTTGTACCCATTTAAAAAAAAAAATGTGATGTCACCATTATTGTGGTATTGTGGGACTATATAATTTATAATATTTATTTCGGTTCGAAAAATTAACGTATAAAAAATATCATAAAATAATGAAATAAATAATAATTATTTTATTATCATATACACATAAATATCAACTTTTTGGTAGTTATAATTTGTCTTGGAGCCACACTTTCATGTCTACTTCTTAAAGTTGTAACTAATTCTACAGTCTACACAAATATATAGTAAAGTCAATCACTATATTAAAAAATAAAAAGAAAAAAGTCAATTACTATATGTCAGCTCCTTTATTATTATTATTATTATTATTATTATTATTATATTAAAAATCTTCTATTTCATCGTAAAAAAAAAAGGAAAAAAAAAATCTTCTGGTTCAATGCTTACAAATATTTTTGTAACTACGTTAATTAGATTTAGTGTTACCAACAAAAACCATGAAATTAAACTTTTTTTTTTCTTAAAGAAATGATTGAATTATAATAATATAATTTGGTTATCAATACACAAAGTGAAGCCTTTCACTGTGTTAGAGGTCGCCATGGCCCACCTGACTCGGCTCGTAGAAAAACCGTTTCGGTCGAATTGGAATCGGAATCGTTTAGTCGGCGGTCCGGTTCAAGTTTAACAAAATTTCGAACCGTAACCGTTATAAACTGTGAACCGTTCTTGAACCGCCGATTAACCTCCCCGAACCGCCGGTTAACCGGCCCGTTCTCAAACCGTCGATTAACCGGCCCAGCGGTTCAACGGATCGGTTACGGTTTAGCCCACCCCCAAACCGTGGTCTGGCGGGCTGGTTCGTGCCACCTCTACTTTGTGTAGCAATAAAACGGTAATTTGACTCTCCAACTGCTGAATTTGGAGGTTTTTGATGGATGTTAATGAGTTACAAAATCAAATAAATTAGTGGTAATTTATAAAATTTAACTTTACATTATAATTTAAATATATAATAATTTGTACTATCTAATAGAATTTACAGCACAAAATCTAATTTCATAGACTGCAAAAATAACACATATATAATTGAATTAGTCAAAAACAGTTAAATTAGTGATATTGTATAAATAAAAACATAAAATTGTAATTTTGTGGAGCTATAATTATAAAATTGATGCAGCATAGCTACCACATGAAGCCTAAAGATACTGAATTAATGGCAAGAAACACTTGCCCATGATTCAATTGGTAAGAACTTTGATAGGCTCAAAAGTTATCTACGTAAGCACAATTCTACAGTCTGCATAAATTCTACTCACTCAGCAACCAAAATGTCTCTTCACTGATAATACACTGCAAAATAGAAGATATTTCTCTCAATTTTGTCTGTTGTGTTGTGAAAGATACTTATTTTTATTATGAGCAGTTATTAGGGATGCCGCTAAGAACTCATTTCATTCTATGATATTTTTATAAGTAAACGTTTTGAACCGATTGGTGTGCAGGTCGCAATTATTATTATATTTGCTACTACCACCGACATCTGGATCGAGGCTCGCGCCTTGGGTTTTGCAGCGACCGCCCTCCTACTCATTGAGGCCTAGCTCTTGCCTCAACGGCCGGGTATAGGTCGCACGCTTAAGCGCCATTTATTTTTGGAGTTAGTTGATTCAGCAGCTGAGTTTTTACATACTCTTTAGCGAATTTCGACTTCCATGACCACAGTCCAGCTGTCTTAATCGATCAACACCCTTTGTGCTTCTAGGTTAGTGCGCAGTTGGACACCGTAACCCGACTTCCGGTTCATCCCGCATCGCCAGTGCTGCTTATCAAAAATGGTCCACTTGTAGCTCTCGATTCCATGCCACAGCGGTAGGAAGGGTATAAACAAAACAATTAATAAAATAAAGATCAAATTAAAATAAATAATAAAGTTAAAGCATCAAGTATGTAACAAGTCAAATAATAAGCACCAATTAAGTAATTGTCATATAAAATATTTCTTCAGTTCTCCTTTATTCTCTTTTTCTCTTTTTCTATCTCTTGTTGTTCTTCTTTACCTCTTCACTCCCATATTTCATCATTTAATCATAAAATTATCAACAAAAATTTTTCCTTTGAGCATATAAGGAGCACATATTAAGTTTCCCTTCATCATTTCTATTCATTTAAGTTTAAGAAAGGAATTATTTAATGTCTAAATTTTTGTAGGAGAAGTTAGCTCAAAGGAATGAGAGAATGATAATGAGAACAAAGCTAAAAAACTTAGATTGGAGGTTTGATACTTTAACTTTAATATAGTGTGTGAAATTGACTTTAAATGTGTGTTTTGTTTGAATGAATGCATTTGATGTGTTGTTGAGATATTATGCTATTTTTTGAGTTGTATGAAGTTGGTATACATGAAAAAATGAATAAAAAATGATTATTGGACGTGAATTTTGATGAAAACAGAGCATCTAACTACAGCAGGTAGCGCATGTTACATATGAGGTAGCGCATGCTACCCTCTAGCACACACTACACCGTAGGTAGCGCACGCTAAGATTGCCACCTTCAGTCCAGAATGTTTTCGGCATAGGTAGCTCACGCTAGCATCAAAACAAGATATAAATAATGATTTTAAGTATGTAATTGTTTTTTAAAGCAGTCTTAATGATTGATAAAGTATATATAATTTATTATAAAACGTTAACATAAAGATTTATATAAAATTCAATATAAACAGATAATTAGACTGGTCAACCAGTAAAATGATATAATTACTGCATTATACGATATGATGTGAAGAATTTGATGAATGATTGAGATATTGATGTGATGATTGTGATGTTAATAACGATATAATATGCTCCAACAATATTAGATAGAAACTATGTAGATAAGAATATGTTGTAACATATTAACTAGCAGATCTGTGCACCATTCATTTTGATATTTTGGCTATGACCATTAGATTAAAATTGATATATTTAGGACTTAGCAGCTCGACATACAGTCATACAGTCACATTGTCACTTAAGTTTCACTATAACTTTACAGAGTTGATTGATAAATGGATATTGTTACGTATTTATATTTATTATACTATTGCATTAAGTCATAAAAGCATAGAGGCTAACAGGTAAGGTTATTCAAGTCTTGAAGAGTTATCTTCATAGCTGCTGTAATTAATCGTCAGATCAAGAAGTTCACAAGGTAGCTAGATTTATATTTTATTTGTAAATCATGGTATATATAAGGCATACAATTGTGTATTTAAAACATATGATGTAATAATTTTGTTAATGATGTAATAATTTTGTCAATGATGTATATATTTAAATTTGAGCATATAGTATTTTATCAAATATATAAGATGTTTTCAACTGATAAGTCATGAGTTCAACCGGTTGTATCGTTGAAACTACCTATACCGGAGGGAACATCTCCGAGCGACGGTTGTTCCTTCGCCTTCATTATGCCGCGTATGGTAGTTTCCCTTCGTATTGTTGCGTATGCAACTTAAAGCTTTTATTTTTGCACATTTTCTTGATCTTGCTATCCATCCACTAGTCAATTTTAGTAAACGAGCCAAAATATTATTAATTAAAAATTGAAAATTCACTAATTAAGAGTCGAGAAAATAAAAAAATAGAAATCAATTCAAATTTCCAAAGGAAACCAAACAAACATAAAGTAAATGACCTTCTTACCATTCTAATTATATTATCATCCCCATGTTCCCAACTCGTTAAATTGACCACAAACATGTTCATAATATAAAGACTAACACCACACATGCATTAACCAATAAATCTAAACTAAGAATAATTAAGTGCTTTAAAAAGGTTATAAAATCTAAACAAATTCAAACGTGCTAAATTATTAAATATTTATTTATTTATTTAAGCATGAGATCAATGTGGTAAAAACTAACGTTAACTAACAAAATAAATTTCTACAGCAAATTTGTTTCCCTACCTTATTTCTGCAAAGTGCCATCGTGTGACCACGTTGTCTATTTCTTGAACCGGAAAATGCCGGTTCGATCCAATATTCTTTTGGTTTTTTCGGTAAGGCCAAAGTATTTCTTCCAGACTTCTGGATTCTGCTAGGAAGTATTAACAGTTAAGTCAAATATTTCCACGTTTGACTGTGATAAAGCCATTGGATCCCATTCACATATCTTCTTTGTCATAATCTCACCGTTCATTTACTCATTTTTGGGTCCCACTATTCCTTTTTCCATTACTTTTTCTAACATAATTTATTTTATAGGCCAAAGTAGTTTGGATGGGAATTCGAACTTCCACATTTCTTCAATTTATAGGATTAACATAAATTAATTTTTATTTTAATTAGTAAATAAAAATTTGTCTAGATATTCCTTCTCCCTCTCTCTGTTTTTTCCAGGTGAAAAAACAGTGGTCAAACATAGTATCTAACATTGCATGTTTTGGTTGGGATAAGATTGTCCTCCTTAATCAGACCAAATAATGAATCAAATTTAATTAAACTAAAATGAGTCATTAATTTTTTAATGAGCATAATATAGTCAACTTAGTAATTAATGGAGTATTAGAAAAACATAAAGTGAACACTCATTTGGGGACCGAAATTGTAACTACTACGTACTAATTTGATTTATGAGTAATAAAAACACTTAATGCTCTAAATCTAATTAAGCAAATATCCTCAAAAATCTAGAACTAGACCAATTGGTGGCTCACTTTTCCCAAATATATACATATCCTTTTTACACGATCACCTCATATATTAGTATTAGTGTTATTATTGTTTTCACTAATTTGGTACCTACCTACTAACCCATTTGACTCTCTAAAATTCCCCAGGTCAAGGAAATTGGAAATGAATCAATTATATATGATGCACTTTCTCTCTCATCATCAAAGTACAATTATCACACCATCTTTCTCCATTTAATATGCTTCCTCTCCCTCTTTCTTCACTTCTTTTGTCGCACCTTTCTGTTCATTCATTAAAATCTCCACCTCTCATTTCTCTCTTCACTTTTTTTGCCCTATAAATACCTCCTTTCTTCAAAACTCGCTCAACCCAACAATCACCATCATTTCTTCTTCTTCTTCTTCTTCACTTACATTGCAGGTTTCAGAAAAAAAAAGAAAATGATACTGTCTCTTGCACCTATCCCTTCAAATCATCACTCGCTAAAACTTGAGTGTTTCCCAGTCACTCAGTCTTTTGAAACCAGTAGCAAGTTTATAAAAAACAAAAACTCAAATCATCTAAAAATCCAGTGTTGTGCAATCACTCAACACCAACAACCTGTTAGAACCAGTAAGAAATGGGAGCGACTTTTAGACCCAATTGACCAGGACTCTTCATTTTCCTCCTGGTTCTCGGCGGCCGCAGCAGCTTCCAGATCGGTTAAGCTAGCTAGTAAGTGGAAGGAGTATCAAGGTATTCGGAATTGGGAAGGTTTGCTTGACCCACTTGATGATAATCTACGTGGTGAAATTCTCCGATATGGTGATTTTGTTGAAGCTGCTTATAAGTCATTTGATTTTGATCCTTCATCACCCACTTACGCCACTTGCAAATTCCCAAAACACACAATGCTTGACCGGTCAGGTTTGCCGGAAACTGGATACCGGCCAACGAAACACCTCCGTGCTACTTCTGGTGTTCAGCTTCCACGTTGGATAGAAAAAGCGCCGAGTTGGATGGCAACTCAGTCCAGCTGGATTGGTTACGTGGCAGTGTGTCAGGACAAGGAGGAGATTTCCAGACTTGGAAGAAGAGACGTTGTCATTTCTTTTAGAGGTACGGCCACTTGCCTTGAATGGTTGGAAAATCTACGCGCCACCCTGGCTCACTTACCCAATTCAGAATCCGACAACACTACGACAGCTACCCTCGATGCACCCATGGTTGAAAGTGGGTTCTTAAGTCTTTACACTTCTAGACCAACAACGGGTCCAAGTTTACAAGATATGGTCCGAGAAGAAATCCACCGGCTTCTTCAATCATACGGCGACGAGCCACTTAGCTTGACCATCACCGGCCACAGTCTTGGCGCAGCTTTGGCTATTCTCACCGCCTATGACATCAAAACCACATTCAAACGAGCACCTTTAGTCACCGTCATCTCTTTCGGTGGTCCACGTGTCGGAAACAAAAGCTTCCGAGTAGATTTAGAAAAACAAGGCACTAAGGTGTTGCGAATAGTCAACTCTGACGATTTAATTACAAAAGTACCCGGATTTGTCATCGACGGCAACGACGAAAGTGACCAGAAAATGAATATAACAACCGGCCTTCCCAGCTGGATTCAAAAGGGAGTTGAGCAAACTCAATGGGTATACGCCGACGTCGGAAAAGAACTCCGATTAAGCAGCAAAGATTCTCCATACATTAACAGCGTTAATGTAGCGAGATGTCACGAACTAAAAACTTACCTGCATTTAGTTAACGGATTCGTTAGCTCAACTTGCCCATTCAGAGCAACGGCCAAAAGGGTTTTGGTCAGATAGTATAATATAATAGATTCGTCAGCTCAACTTGCCCATTCAGAGCAACGGCCAAAAGGGTTCTGATCAGATAGTATAATATAATAGAAAAAGCTCTGAAATAATCTTCATAACCAAGAAACTAACTAGGGTTTTATAGAATTTTTTTAAAAGAAAAAAGAAAAAGAAAAAGAAAAGTATGATACATATAGAGGAGAAAATGACAGATGATGAAGTCCGTACAAAGTGTTGTAAGGACAATGACCATTTTGTTGTACATAGAAATGTCAGAATTCTTTTGTAAGAAAAAACTATAAAAAGCCTACATTCCGCTTTCAGTTGCAGACTATAAGTATAAAGTGTCAACTGCGAAGTAGATCCATTTTCGTTTTCTTCAACCTGAATTTTACTGCAAAGGCTTAAGAATATACTGTACTATCACGTGGCTTTGATTGCGCCGCCCATGCCAAACTTACATATGCATTCATATATACTCCCTCACTTATAAAATACAAGTTCTTTTTTTTCATGATAATTATTTTATAAAGATTTTAAATTTATTTTTTTTAATTAATTACAATTTTTTATTTTAATTGTAATATAATTAAAACAATTTTCTCCTTATTTATAAAAGATAAAATTTTTAGAAAAAATAATATTTCATATTAATACAAATATAATATAATTCATATATTGTCAAAGAAAGGAAACAAAATCAGTAAGGAAAATTAAGAAAAAAAAGAAAAAAATTCAGAATCAAGCCAAAAGAGAAACATTTTTTATTATCAAATTTTGTACATTGAATTATATTAATACAATGATTTAATTTGTAATATATATAGAAAGTTAAATAAAAATTTTGAACGAATTAGAATTTCTTCCAAAAATAGAAATACTAGAATTCTAAATCGATCTGGTATCAAATCCAACACGCGCTTTATTGGTTAAGATCAAATTTATCATATATTTTTTAATTTAAGAGATTTAATTAACTAAGAAAAATATTCATATATTGTCTTAAAATTATGTAGTTCACTTAGAAAAATTATTCATATACTGTTCATTATCAATTTGATAGAATATCGCAATAATAAGGAATAAAATTAAATTGAAAAATAAATAAATAAAAAAACGAAGTATAAAGTCCAGCTGTGAGGTGAGTGAGTCTCTCGTGTGACTTTAAATTCACTGGTTTGACATTCCACCGGCCATAAATTATAAACCGAAAATTAATTTTTTTTAATTCTTTTATTTTTTAATTAATATTGTCATAATGAATGACGTATAGCATTTGACACATGTAATTAGAAAATGCAATTTTTAAAAATATATATATATATATTAAAAAACAAATCTTCTACGGTTGTACTCCATAAACCGACTAGCTAACCTTATTATAATACGTTTCTTCAAGTTAATAATAATTAGCACCGACCCAACCATTGGAAGCAAAATCGGATCGAGTCATGACTAAATTGGATCATATGGTTTTCGGGTTTGGGTTTAAATTTGACCCGTACTGACACCTAATTATTATTATTAGAATTTTTTATTTATTAAAAATTTAATTACCTGAAAAATAATCTCTCTTTTTTTATTATTATTACATGAATGCTAATTAATAAATGCATATAGTCTATGGTCAAAAGGGAAAGATTTCATTTAATAATTTGCATGGCTAAAAGTCCATGCGTGTTTTGGTCCTCCAATTTATTAATTATTTCTTTTTAGTGTAAAGTATAGCTCATTTTTCAAGTGATTAGATCATATAATTGTGCTTATATTTGGATTTACATTTATAATTAATTTTTAATTAAATTAATCATAATACTATTTATTTTAAACATCATTTTCAAAAAAATATCTAGTAATTATAAATTATAATGATAGAAACCAAAATAAATAAAAAGTAATCCAACCTAGAAACAGAGAATCAGCACCTTTGATAGATGCAATTGAAGCTTTTATAAACAATCAATTTCAATCATTTTCGAAAAAGATATGCATGGCTGTAGCATTTTCGTTCTTGATTTGATCCTCTCTTTTCTACAATTTTAATTTCTGGGTTGACTTTTCAAAAGCTTGTTCATATATATATATGGAAATTGGTCCCATTTGGTAATCTTCTATTCAAGATTTGATTGAAAACAATCTCTCATGCAAGCAAGTACTAGTGTTTTAGACTTATTTTTTAGCACTTTTTTTCCTACTTATAAGTAAACTTGTAGCTTATTCTTTAATTTAATGATAAGTAATAATTTAATTTTAATTAATTAGTATAATTAAAATGGGAAAAAAATGGAACTCTAACATACAATTCAGACATAAGAAGAAGACACCGACCAACAGAGATGGACTGTGGAAGTGAAAGGAGCAGCAAAGAAAAGAAAAGAAATCAAAGTTCCTTAAAAAAATGAAAGTGGTGGTGGGACTGAATTACCTGGTAAAGCGAGTAAGAAAGTAGAAAAGACACGGTCCAATTAAATAGCAACACGTGTTCCCGCCGATGTTTCCCGCCAGAAAACAATCAGATTGCGGCTTGTGTGTTTTAGTCTTCGCTCTCTTCACTATCAGTACCAAACTTATTATGACCTTAAATTTCCAATTATTAAAAAATAAATAATAATAATAAAAAGTGGGAGTCAAAATCAAATCTTATAACCCAACAACAATCATACTAAACGACATAACTATAAAACTCCGGCGTTCATACCTATTTCATATAATTATATTTTAATGCTAACTTACCTAACTTTCTTTCATTCCCATCCACAGCCAATCCACTCTACTAAATTTGTGTCCATATATATAATTATATAATCTCACTTAAACGGCATCGTAGTGAGTTTTTTTAATTAGTTTTTTATAAAAAATTGTGTATTGTACATACTAAAATAAATTATAAAATTTTTAGCTAAAATTAAAAAGTATTCAAGCTTATATTGTCTTATAAGAGCATTTCACAATGTAAAGTATAAAACATGAATGTAGAATCCTATTCATATGCCACATCATTTTTTAATTTCCTCCGCGGAGAAATGTCTTTGTAGCCTACATTGTAAAAGGACACAATATTAAATGTTAAAATAAATAATGATTTATTTATTTAATTACTTTCTTATTTAAAAATAAAATCTGCCAACGTGTAAAAAATTCATTGACTATTTAAATGTGTCGTCAAAGATAATTTGGTATCTATCAAAAGTCAAAATATACATTAAGTGTGCTTGTCCATCTTTCATCTTTAATTATTTCCAATTATTTTCGTCCTACGGAGTATGAAATGAGAAGGACGCTAAAGAATAGGGAAAATAACTAGACACGCATGCATAATACATGCCATAGAGCACCGATTGCAAGGTGCAGCTCGCAACAAGTTGTGGCACCCCTCATTTGTATTATGATTCAGTCTGGGCATTAATTTGAATCGATCATAATTTACAGAATTGACTCTGTATTATAAATTTTACATAATTGAGATTTTAATTATTTTATATAAAATATACAGTATCTACTAAATTAAGTAAATTTAGTTTATTAAAATTGACTTAATTTAAAAAATAAAAATAAAAAACAATTTGAGAGGGCGCACTTTGTTACGGCTCGCACCCTTCCTTTCAACTTTATTCGAAGCCATATATGCAGAGAGAGATCAGGGGAAAATTATTGTCTATTGATTTGTAAAAAATTATGTTTTAGTCACTGTATTTTTAAAATGTGATTATATAGTCCCCATATTTTGCACCCAGAAAATTATATCGTAAATTCATATATATGAATTCAATAAATTGGAGAATTAACAATAGATTATACCACAAGTATTATCAATAGAATGGAATGATTTCATAATTCTATATAACTAAATTTTCAAAATTAAGGGACTAAATAATACTAAAAGTTAGAATAAACCCCTATATTATAACTCTTTTCTACATAAGCCCCTCGATTTACTAAAAGCATCAACCTCTCAAAGTACTATCCACCTTTATTATTAATATAGTATAAAGGTGTCGTAATGCTTTTGGCGGCTAATCATCATATTATATATCATGCAAGATTGTCAACATTTCATCTTCACGTAAAATAAAGTAGTACTAATAATAGTAGCATGATTCATATACTTACTGATCATAACCGTCCAATATTTCGTATTTTCTTGATCAACCGTTTGATCCCGATAGCCGCACCCCGAATAGCAACCCCACGTGCTCAAATCAAAATTATCATCTGATTTATTACAATACAAAAATAAAAATAAAACAATGTTAATTAGTTACGGCATCACTCACGAATATATATGTACTATCAAAATCTATAATTTTGTCAAATGAAATCAATTTTTCCATTGACATATATATATATAGTAACTTAACTTAAAAAATTTAATTTTTAATTAAAAATTTAACTTTAAATAATTAATAATATGTTTTTTTAAGGAATCATAAAAAATTGTTTAGTTAATAGACGTGGCCACGGTTCGGAGACATGCAAACCGTAACCGATGGTTCAGGTTTAAAACGGCGGTTTGGGACGGTTAAACCGGCAGTTCGAGATGGTTTGGGGTGGTTGAACCGGCAGTTCGAAAACGATTTAGAGCGGTTCCTCCACGGTTCAAGAGTTTGTACGGGTTCGGTTCAAAATTTTTTGAACTTGAACCGGCCCGTCCTTCGGCCAGTTCAAATTCCGGGTTGGACAATTTTTGAATTCACACGGATTAGGGCCGGTTCAGCCACGGGCCGGCCAGGCCGAACAGGCACATGGCCATGTCTATTAGTTACATATTAAGCGGAAGTATTTTTTTCCTTCAAAAAAAAGTATTTTTAAAAATATAAGCTAAGTTTACTATAATTTAAAAATCTCGTAGTTTAAATTTAATTGTGTAACAAAAATATTCAGAAGGCAAAATTTCTGTTCATCTCAATGCAACAATACAAATTGACCTCTACATTATGCGTTAATTACGGAAAACCCAAAAATGATAGTCGGCCTGTTGCACATAGCTCAATGTTTGTTCAACGAGGGCCCATCTCACTCACTCTTTCTGATTTGTGCTTTCCAATGCAATTGGAATTGTTTATGAGAAAATTACTCTTCGACCCTTGAGTTTTGAGATTTTCTACTCTGAAGTTCTTGAATTTTTATCTTAAGCCGAAGGGGCATTTTCATCTTTTCAATACAAACTGACCAAAAAATATCTTCAGATGAAAGGACCTATTAGATACTTTCATCAAATAATCTAATTTTTCAAATCCAAAGACTTAATATTAAATAGTTGAAAATAATTTTTTCTTTTTTATTTGTAAATATTTTTTATTTATTTATTTGTCATATTAAAATACATCAAGCTAATAAAAAATTATGCTCGTTACTTTTTTTATTGATATTATTTTTTTTATCAACTATAAATAATTGACATGATTTCATATACCATATTTAGGTAATAAGCTCTTACATCCGTAATATATAAGCTAGAATTTTGATCGCAACCAATATAAAACATACCCATTACATGAGACTGCCGTCATGAAAACCCAGTACATGAGACTGCCGTCGTGAAAAGTACTTGACAATTTAATTCAATATGGATGATATATATTTACCAAATTTCTATATCCAGTTTCCCTAAAGCATATTGTTTCACCCAAACTATGATATTATATATATAATACTCTAATGAATTTAAAGCTGCATAAAAACTTTATAAAAATAAAACATACATAAAAGTACAAAATAATTAACATTTATTCTAAAATACCCATTTTAAAATTATAGGATAACCACTCATTCTTTAGGCTCTCTAAGCCACACATGCGTTAAATTTCTTATATTTACCAAATTGGTATAAAGTGTACTTTTCCAAATTTCCATTTCATCATTATACTAAAAAAAGAAATTCAATTGGGTCCATTATATTGGTAGTAGGGAATGTTTTAGTACCCACAATTTACAATTAGATTGGACAGCTTCATTAATAGAAGAAAACAAAGCTCTTTCCCATGAGAATTTCGATGTTTATTTGATTGTAAGAAAATGATAAAATGTCAATTAAATTAAAATAAATTATTATTTCCAAAATTAATACACTATTAATTAAATTAAATGCGTGTCAAGATTCTATTGGTTGGAAATTGGATTGGAGTGGACAAAACTTTATTAAAGTTCATTTTCTTATAATACCATATTTGAAATATATATTTAAAAGTTAGCTTATTTTACATAGTGATGATAGAGAGACGTGAAACTTAAGCCAAAATCGAAATCCGTATTTTATTTTCATATTTTTGGGAATTTTTGAAGTCGAAAAAAATAATAAGAATGTTAGAAAATAATATTTGCACGAGGAAAACATTAAATCCAACTCACTATCATTTTTTTATATTTTACTTTAATTTAATATTATTTTTCCCCTCCAAATAATAATAAATATTCAAGTTATGGATTCCATTAGTGGGAGCTAATTACAATTATTAGATGATAAGGGATCTTAATTACCCATCTTATTGGATTTCTGATTTTATTAATTAAACACGCTAAATAAGTTTTATTTAAATTAAATTCATAATTCTCAATTATTGGCAATGAGTGGCTTGCAATCAGATTCAATTAAAATTTGTTCCAAAATTAAATAATTTCGTTCAATAATTAAACAAATCAAGTTTAAATTAAATTTTAAATTCATTAATATACTCATTTAATTTTATTTTTACATAAAATACGTATTAAATTCATATATTTAACATAATATTAAGATAAAGGCTTAAACAATATAACTATTTATTTATAAATTTTTTTTCTCTCATTTACGGTTTTACCCCCTAATTTAACTAGTATCAATATAAAGACTCCATACTTTGAGCATGTTATACCCATTATCCTTTTTTAAAGGAACTCACAGAACGTGCATTAAAAACCAACGTGAGAAGCGCGTTGAGACTGAACAAAATAAATTTAGAAAAATAAAAAGAGAAAAACTAAAAAAAAATAAACTCCGATTCCTGCAAGGCCTAGCTGCTGCCCCCCAAACTTTCAGCCGCCATAACTGCAAGGCCTGAGCTCCTGCCGTCCTCGGTTCCTGGTCTGCAGTGGTCTTGCGACCGCCGACCGCCCATTCCAACACCGGCAAGCTTGCCGTCGAGCCTCAAGAGCCGAAGAACTGAACACGAAAATAAACTCAGTTTTCTCACCGTCGGACCTCAACGGCGCTGGCGATCGTTTTCTCCGTTTATTAGTGTGGAGGCTGCGGTGCCGTTCTTCGAGGTACCCTTTGCTAAAATTTCTGTTTTATTTATTTTTTCGTTATTGTTTTCTAATTTGCAGTCTTGTTTGGTTACTGAGAAAGATGGGGAGAACTTTGGATTGTGAAGATAGAAAAATTCGAATTCGTACAGAGCAAAATTCTAATAGAAGGACGATTTAGTTTTTTTCGTATCATTGTTTGTATTTTGGTTTCTGGATTGTTATTTCCTTTTCTAATTTATGAAATTTACTTATATTTTAATTGAGATTAGTGTTTAATTCGAGGATTATTGCTTTCAAATGGGTTTTCTTTGCATAAGTTTATTAAGAAATGTGTGATTAGCTTTGTTTTTCCACCTCTAATTCCTACCAATCTGAGATATAAAAAACATGATGGAGATCTTTATTCTATTTGATTATGCAGAAAAAAAAAATCGGGGCACAGATGCTTTATCGCAGAATTCAGATGAAGTTACTGTTACTGCAGTTACGGCCTAGCTGCAAACTGTATGTGGTTTCTATTTCGTCGGTGTTCAGAGGATGAAGATGAAGGAGGAAGAAGAAGAGTCACGTGTTCTGTTTTTTCTTTAATTAATATTACTATGGAGTTGTATGTTAATACGTAACTGCGTTTACGTTTGTTTATAAATGGTTTAAAGTATATGGACTTTACTGGTTAAATTAGGAGTTTCATGTAAAAAATTGTGTAAAATGATTTTTGTATAATATAAATTAAAAATAAAATAAATAAAAAAGAAAGAAAAGTACAATTGCGGCGGGTAAAAAAAACGTACGTATTGGATAAAAAAAACGCCAATTCCATGATTTAGTAATAATATTTGGGCAGCCTTATTTACTTATTTGAAATTCAAATAATTCAATCTTTATTTTATTAATCTTTTTGCTTAAATAGAAAAAAATAAAAATAAATAAAGAGTTTTGATTCTATAATTGGTTTCTTTTTCTATTAACAAATATATGACATTAATATATAATATTTCTTTTAAAAAAATAGTATATAATATTTTAAAAAAAGAAATATGAAAAAAAATTGATCAAAATTTATTATTATGACATGTAACGGGGTAGCTGGCATGAACTACCGTACGGAACGCAACGTAGGCATAAATCCACTTATGCTGTTATAGACTTGCAATCAACTAACTAATTGTAATTATTTAAAAAAAATAAAACACTAATTATTGACTATCGTATTTAAGATTTAATTATTATGTAATTAGGATATTTTTAAAAAGTGAAATATCCATTTACTCCCTATATTTGTTTTGAGTAAAAGGAACTCGGGACGTGAAATGCACGTGGCAGCAAATGGTCGGAAAGACAAATTTGTCATTTGAAAAAAATGTTTTTGGTGTTACCAAAATATCCTTCAACGTAAGGTTTTATTAGTCAACAAAATAATAAGTGGAAGTAGGATCCCACATCCAACCTAGCCGTTTTTCTAGTTATTTTAGTGGTCCTCAAATAAAGTAAAATAGTATTGTTCCACCGTCCAGCCGGACCGGTTTAATAGTTAAACCGAGAACCAATCAACCGATGTCTTATAGTCGTTTGTTTTTAAAATAAAACCATTGATCTAACCCAACTCCATCGGTCTCATAACATCAAATGTAAGAGTTTGCTTTGAAAATAGTAGTAATACCCATATGATATATGAACCCATAATAATAATTTGCGATTTGGTTTAAATTTCATATTAGTTTAAACCGGGAGAAAGCTTGAAAATTGATGATCCATATTGGTTTAAATTGCCAATCTCGAGCAACTCCGATTTGAGATAGTTTATAACAAAAAAATCGATTAAATTTGAATTAATTCTTACGTTTTTAATTACAATTAATCATAATTCTGAATTCAACGGTGGTTAATAGATCGGAAAGATACTAAAAAAAAATAAATAAAAAGAGAAATCAAGTAATAATAATTGATAAAAATATGATGAGCTCATCATCATCATGGATCTAATCTACTTGCCTTTTTCAAACAACAATATTAAATGATGAAAATTACTACTATTGTGCATGCACAACGCCGTCCACTTTTCTTTCTGTAATTCTCTTTGCAATATTCATTCGTCCTATCTATAAATGTCCCGCCAAATTTATCTTCAAACTCAGAGCAAGGCAACAAACCTCCAAATTAACCCAGCAGCTACCTTACAAAACACAGACCCATTATGAGACTCCCCGCCGGCGTACCTAGACCAGCTTCTTCTGTTTCAAAACACCTGAACCTTGCTCTTCATTCTGCTTCTAATTATTATTCCTCTTCATCTCTACCATTGTTGTTCAGTTACTGCAATAAAAATCAAATTTCCACCCCTCGTCTGTCAGTCCACGTCATCTGCCACGAGGGTTATAATTCTGCTACTACTACTAAATCGGCCAAACTCGGTAAGAAATGGAAGAAGTATCAGGGGATTAATAACTGGGAAGGATTACTTGATCCACTTGATGATACTCTACGGTGCGAGATTTTACGGTACGGTCAATTCGTTGAAGCAGCTTACCGGTCCTTTGATTTTGATATTTCGTCACCTACTTATGCTTCCTGTAAATTCCCTAGAAACTCGCTTCTCACTCGCTCCGGAATCAGCCGAACCGGTTACCGTATCACCAAGAATCTCCGAGCTACTAGTGGGTTGCAGTTGCCACGTTGGATTGATAGAGCTCCTAGTTGGGTCTCTACTCAGTCCAGCTGGATTGGATACGTCGCCGTTTGCCAGGACAAAGAGGAGATTGCTAGACTTGGCCGCCGCGATGTTGTTATTGCTTACAGAGGCACCGCCACTTGCTTAGAATGGCTTGAAAATCTACGCGCCACCCTGACTTCTTTGCCGGTCGGTCAGAACGTGGGTGGGGGTGGTGGTTGCGTTCATAATCATAGGCCGATGGTCGAGAGTGGATTTTTGAGTCTCTACACTTCGGGTACTGCCACGTGTCCAAGTCTACAAAACATGGTAAAAAGGGAGATCAGTAGGGTATTCGAAATGTACCGTGATGAGCCCTTGAGTTTCACGATCACCGGACACAGTCTCGGAGCGGCACTCGCTACACTCACGGCGCACGATATAAAAACCAGTTTCGGCAATGCGCCAATGGTAACTGTTATTTCGTTCGGTGGGCCACGTGTCGGGAACAGAAGCTTCAGATGCCAGCTGGAAAATAATGGGACAAGGATTTTGCGAATTGTAAATTCTGATGATCTCATCACAAAAGTGCCCGGATTCGTGATTGACGATAATGACGTGGCGGACAATGAAGCTATCGACGTAGGAGGACTGCCAAGCTGGATACAAAAGCAAGTGAAAAGCCCATGGGCTTATGCTGAGGTGGGACAAGAACTCAGACTCTGTAGTAAAGAATCGCCTTATTTGAGTAAAAGAGACGTTGCCACGTGTCATGAGCTTGGCACGTACCTCCATCTGGTTGATGGATTTGTGAGCTCCACGTGTCCATTCAAAGCCACTGCCAAAAAAATGCTGAGTCAGCATCATAGAGAAAAATTAGGATTTAGGTAGTAAATAAATAAAATACATGTATTTTTTGGTTTAATGTGAAAATGCATGTATGGGATTCGAAATTGTAAATATAAATAGGCAGAGAAATCATATCAGTTACTATGTACAAATCACTGTTTATTAGGCATTGTTTTACAGCTATAATAGACATGGCTACCGGCGGACCCGTTAACATGACCACGGGCCGGACCGGTTAATATGATTTTTCTTCAAAAATAAAATCATAATTATAATATGAATTATTAGGAAATATGGGATGTACAAATACACAAAGTCAAAAAAATAATAATTAATTTTTAAAATAATTTGGAGGTATATATATGTTTTTAAAAGTAGAGACAAGTCTCCTTCGGACCATCCATGAGATGGAAAACAACTTGAATAACGTGGAAAATACGATTAAGAATAAAAAGACTTGTTTTTTTGATATGATGATTTTGGATTTCAAAAGCCGCAAAGTCCAACACGACAATAAATCATATCTCTGGTTTTTGACATCTTACCCAATTTCCATCGACCAAGTCCTGACCTTTATTTTGTATTTTTGTTAATGAAAATTAATTATTTTATTGTTAAGTTTAATGAAGACTTAAGAGGTGTCAAAAGAATAAATTTTGTTGGTTTGAAATGTGCAAAATTTGATAAAAATAAAAATTTTTGTTACAGCTTTAGAATAAATTCAAAAATTAGAAGGTGTCGAAGATATGTTCTGAACGATGAATTAGAAATATAAAGAATAATCGGATAAAATGCAAAGAAATGAAACATAATATCTATTCCATATTACAAAAAAATACACTTTTATGATTAAATGTCAAATCATCAAAATAAGATTAAAATTTGTAACCTTTCTGCAAACGAGTTTTTTTAAACGAGCCGGCTCGCGAGTCTAACTACTCAGCTCGTTTATTAAACGAGTCTAAATTTTCAGCTCAAACTCGGCTAAGTTATTATCGATCCGAACCTCGAATCAATCTTTTATCGAACGAATACCGAACAGCTCGCGAACGACTCGGCTCATTTGTAGCCTACCCCAGATAGATCTCTCTTTAGGAAATGCTAAAAGATGACTCAATATTTTGTTATTGTTATCAGTGCTAATAATAAACAAATTTCCTAAAGTGATTTTCTTTATTTGACCACACTGACCTAATAGTCTGTGGTCTACTCCTCCGTCCCACCCACCATATCTATAATCATTGTCACATAATTTTTTAATTTAATTTAAACAAAATGTCACATTAGCCGCAATTTTTATTTCTATCACTAAGATCTAATGTCGGTGGTCTTCTTATTGAATGATTTTATATTTATGCTAAAATGAAATTTCCAACATATATTTATTTTTTTTAAGAATAAAATTTGCATTATCTATTTGATGGGATCATTAAACCAATCAAACCTTAATCTTACTTTTGTAAACCTTAAAATATGCATCACGTCATTATTTTATTCTTATGTAAGGTTGCTTTTGGACATTAATTATTAGTTACTCATCTTATCTTTCTTCTTCTCATTAGTATTTTTCTTTTAACGTGTGTTAAATAAATAAGACTTTGGCAAATCCCTTTATCACAATCATGTATTATTGTACTAAATCTGTAAATAATTCACATCTATTTTAAAATTAATTTATATCTATATCTTTCTTACAAGTCATCTTGCTATGTCAATTTGCGATGTTTTGATTGATTAGAGAAACGGAAATTCGATTTCTCTATGAGTTCTAAAATTAATACTTTCAGTTCAATTTACTTGCATAAAAAAATTCATTTTTTACGGTAAAATTAAATTAAAATTGCTAATGAATTGAAATTTATGATTAATATCTTTACAGTAAACTTATTTAGTGTTTTTATGATTAATTTTTCGTTAAGGATATGACAATAATCTTAATTAACTAAGTATAAGAATTAAATATTAATAAATAAAAAAATAAATAAATAAACAAATAATGACATTATCCCTTTCGTCATAACTAAGATATACACAGAGAGCAGCAAAAGCACAAAAGTTAGAGAGGGATAGGTTGCCTATTATTATTACAGGTTATTATTAAATCGTACAAATAGAAGATTTTGTATGCTTTTAGTTGCCTTATCCATAATCAAGATTCCATCCTAACAATTCAAACAATAATACGGAAACTAGATTACTAATAAAATGAATCGCCCTAATTAATCATCCTATAATTAATAACTTCCACTCAAGAAATGGAGATGAGGATGAAGCTCTGCAAATTGATCAACGGTGGCTCAAGTTTCGTTTTCCACCATTCATCATAATAATTAATTATACAACTCCTCACCCTAATCCAACCATAACCTCATTTGATCTAAATATTCAACTCTTTTTTTTTTTTTTTAACAGATCTGATAAATGACACCCATATGATGCTTACGGACTGTTTATGCTGTCTGTAACTCATGACTTAAATTGAAGAAAACAACTGGTTAACTATGCAAATATTATCTGCATTTTTTTTTTTCCCCACACTCGATCAGTCCATCTACAGATTAAGAAAATGCTTCAGATAGGCCTTTTTTATCATCTGCATAAATCAAACACTTTACTTTTGAAAGAAGAATAAAAGAGCATATAAGAGCTGAATTAGTCTTGCCCATACCTATTTGGTTTAGCTATTTGCAGGTAGTATGGACAGTTAACGAATAATAATGAAGGTATATAATGTCTATTTCTTTATACTTCCCAGATCTTACCAGAATTCTTTCTTTTTTTTTTTTTTTTTGCTAACGAGAAACTCATGATTTATACAATTGTGAGGTTATTTACCCTTTCTAAGACCATCATCAAGGTCTTTCAACTGTGTTTGCAGCCAATTATGCTCCTTTCGTAACCTATCAAGCCACGATTCAACCATAAACATTTCATCTTTAAGGTGGTGCATTCTCCTCTCTAACCAAGCTACTGCTTCATCTGATCTATCACCCATCAGACCACCCATGCTACTACCTCTATAGTAGTCTCCAGAAGGAACAACGTGAACATTCTGGGGTTTGTTCAATAGTACAACTATGCTTACCTGCAAATAACCAAAAGTGGAGAAACAAACTCAGATCAAAGAAATCAGAATGCATTGTTACCTCGTATTGCAAGAACGGTACTTTATATGCATACCTGCATCAAAAAGATAACAACAAATGCGACAATTACGATGAGGGAAATCTGGCTCTGACTTTTTAAAAATGTACAGAACTTCGTCGTATATTCTGCCAACAGGGATGTAACAGATGCAGCATTTATGAAATTTCCTTGCGCATGATTATCAACACGTTCAATGACATCCGAGGAAACAGATGTTCTGGCTCTTCTTCTAAGCCCATTTAACTGGTTTAACCTTTCGGGAGCTTCTTCGGGTTTGACTTTGCTTATACTAAGCACCTCACCATTTTGTATCATAACAGTAGAAGGAGCTTCTGCTTATTAAATAAGAATATTAACAACATAAGTTATGATAGCATTAGGTGCAATAAGAATATCATCGGTGCACTATTTACCTTCTTGTCTTTCAAGATTCTTCTGCTTCAACAGTTCATGCGCCTGAAAGAAATGGTAGAACACTTATTCAATTCAATATCCAACCGCAGAAAATTCAATTATAGTTATATACAACAGGGATATTACCATATTTATCCATATTGCATATGCTTCACGGCATTCGTCCAATGTAGATTGCATTATTTTGCCTGTAATAGCATGGACACAGTCAGTATCAAATTCCGTGTTTAAGGTCACAAGTCTGAGCATAACAAGTTTGAATTTCAAATCCCCTCCTGACATAAGCAAGAGAGATATCATGGTAAAAAAATATTACTCCATCTATTCCTGAAAGAGTGTCTCATTTGAAAAAGTCTGAACTCCAAAAGGGAGTCTCATTTGTGATTGTAGCAGCAATATATGCAATTTTCCCAAATTTTGCCCTTACAAGTAATGAAGTAATGTGAAATAAAAAATAAAGGCAATATAGTCACTAAATATTTTGTTACAATATAGACGCATTAAATGATTTTTCTTAAGGAGTGTGAAAAGTGAAGTGAGACGCTCTTTCAAGAACAGAGGCAGAGAGGAGAACTATCAATATATGGTGAAAGCAGAGAAATACCTTTGAAAACAGTTTTCTTGCTGAATGCCACATCAACATATATCTGCAAAATGCAGCCTTCATTTGATTCATCACCATCTTTTGTTACATCCCAAAGCCCCTATGTTAAAATCAGAAGCAATACCATTTAAGAGTTTCCAAGGAATCCCCGTAGTATTTCAGTTTAGAGAAATTCACTAGCCTATGAGGATCTACTTAATTCATGATCAACAAAGTGAAACAGGCATGATAGTTAACTATTATGTGGAATGAATAATATACACTAGGCATCTTGCTTAGCTATCTTAAGAATAAATGTTTATACAACAAAAATCAATTCTTAAACATAAAATCACAGAATCTCCGGTCATAAGTTTATTCTCTTCCTGAACTTGGCCTCAGTTTCATCATTCAAGTTGAACCCACAGGAATCCTTTTTTTTTTTGTCTGGAAACAAACGACAAACTCATGCTTTCTCAGAATAACTGATATTAACTTATTCAAAAAGCTTTAGATTATATAAAGTATGACACTCCGTCAGAAAATGGCAGAGAAAGAAATCATGAACTTTCCAAAACAATGCAAATATCTATAATAGTTATGATCGTGCTTTTCAAACCCTTCAAACTTCTTTCAATTTCACTCCACTAAAGATAATTGTAGTCAATACAGAATGATGCTGCTCTAGAGCTGTTTTACTATTTCCAATCATGAACATAAAAAATTGCAACCTTCCAAAGTTCTTTTTACTTCGCTACATTTAAAGATAAACAGCCCATATACATAATAATGCTGCTCTTCAGCAATTTTATTAATCCCACCTCAAACAAATGCTATCAAAATTTCATTAATGCTTCTGAAAACATTCTAAAATTATCAAACCCATTGATTCAGAGAAACACTCAATTTTTTGGAGATCGTTACACATTTAAAAGAGATAGACAAAAATATTATAGTTATCCAGAATGTGTTATGATGGCTTGTACCTCAACACGAAAATAATCTCCATAAGGTACGTCGTTGATTCCTTGTGATGTCTCAATAACCATATGGCTGGTATAAGAAACAAACAGTCAAATCATATAGCAGAATAAATAAATAGTTTGAAAAAATATGCTGAGTCCAACACACAATTAAAAAAGCCAAAACGATGTGGATGGGATATGAAATTTCAGAGACATTAGTTTACTGCATAGTTATTAGTAGCAAATAGGGCACAATAGTGCATAGGGTCCTGGAGCTATACCGCAAAGGGCTATAGCGCGCTATTTGAAAGTAATAGCACAGATGTGAACAAATAATAATGAATAAAAATACCCACATAACCAAAAATAAATATAAAAGTTCAAATTCACACCAAATTATAATAAAAAGGCATTAAAGTGCACTAATAGTGACAATATAACCAATCAACGGCATCATCATCATCATTCCCATCACTCCCAATAGCCCATAGCGCAATATTTTGCCATAGCATGCTAAAAAAAGGAATAGCAACAGGGGGTCCGGGATGCATGCATAGCAAGCTATAGCGTGGACTGTAACGCGCTATTAATAACTATGGTTTACTTCATTTTACAAATTGACGGGCATATAAAATAAAAACTAAAAAAGAAAATTGTTTTTAGTTTACTTAATTCTAAAAGTTGAAGGAATAAAAACCAAAAAATGAAATTTACTTTCTCCAGTTTTTCTGTTTGAATTCCGTTCAGATTTAATTACTTTGTTACTAACATCATATATAAATTGACAACAACAAATGTAGCTTGCTAAATTGTCCGTTTATATTAATGAGAGAAAATTTCAAAATTCAAAATCATTTGCTGAATTTAAGAAAACATGTTTCCCCCTCAAGGGGCTAACTGTAGCTGATATACAATCAAAATTAGAGACCAAATAGCAAGAGGCATCCATTCAAGCATCATGTACTTGCTAGGTATAAGAGGTCACTCCTTGAAAGAATTCTCCAAGCTCTTTGGGCTTTTGACAGTCCCCAATTTTTCTTTCATACAAAAAAACAGGATTAATGTCTAACAACTATGGATTTCCATTATAAGTTCACAACCTTTCAATACTGCAGAACATTTAGTTCTCCTATACAAAACACATGCCAACTAACTATATAACCAGTACCTAAGTAGGAAGAATGTGATTTCGCGAATCCTCATAGTCATATCATCCATGGGGAAAGAACACGGCAGAAACAATATAATTTTTCAGACAACTCTTCTACTCTGTAGTCAGGACTCGAGCAGAGTAATCCTAATGTAAAAGCAGTGATGCAAGAGCAACCACTAATTCTGTTATCCAGAACCACCTAATTCAGTCCACGGAAACAAGAACCTGCTACAGAAGCATTACAAATATTTCCCAATGGTACTGCTAAATTATTACTCTATTACAGTGCTGCAATAGTCCTCTAAAAAATTTGCTTTCTATTACTAAAGGAATGTCCACGATTTTCCTCTAAGAGAATGCAACTGCAAAATCTTGAAATATAAATGGAATAATGTATTGAACCTGTTTCTGTATGTTCGAAACTTCTGGACCTCATGGCAGCTACCAAATTTTGCACCTTTACAGGAAGGAATCAAATCAATGCTAACAATTCATTTTAAGGTGACATAAATTCAATGTAATTGAATTTTAGATTCACAGCAAGCAAACAAAAGTACAAGCAAGCACAAAAGTCAAATACATACCAAAATAGATTTTTATTGGATGTTGGAATGACACTTCACGGGTATACCCAAATTTCTGCTGTGGGCACCACGAAGAGCACCTGAATTCTGAGAAGCATAAAATACCCTCAGCCAACTAAGATATGACTTAAATTTACATCCTAACTCTCATCAAAATACATCACCAAACATAATAAAGAATGCAAATTATTCTGACATTTCAATCGGATATCAGAATAAAGTACCTTTATCTCCACACCTTTGATGGAAAGATTCAATGAAAATGCTAGAATCATCTGAAAAGAACAGGTTAAAAAACTCCTCTACCTTTATCTGCAGCACATGAAATATCTAAAATCAGGGACAAAAAGACCCAGTGTGCAAATTGTTGTTGGATTTTATTTTGGTAATACAAAGAAACAAGAATAAAGGTACAAAGTGGCAACACACAAATGCAACAATACCGGAAATTTTGTTTCTCCTACTCTTGTATAAGATTTTTGAACTGCATATCAGAAACAACCAGTTTTAGATGATCAAGACAGAGTGAACTGAACAGGATATATAGAAATTTTACAAGAGTTGTTCCACAACAAAATTATCAAAGGCTCTCAATCCCCCATAGTCAAAACATTTTTTCTGTGTAACATTCTAGCTAGCCAACTACAAGATCCACATTCAAACTACCCTATCAAAGAATACTTATTGCAGCATTTGCATGAGGCACAATCATCTTCCTTCAAAATGTAGCAAACATCTCCTAAACAAATTTTAAAGTTCAAGTCCACAAAATCTGTGCAATCTTGAAAGCTCAAATATTATTTTTCCTAGTACTAACAAGATAAATGTCGGAGTATAGAAAAAACTAGTTGATGGAGATAAACCAAGAAAATAATGTGGCCGTCAAATTGGATAGTGAATAAGCATATTTTATAGAGATCAACAATTAGATGTTATAGGAAAAGAGTTGACTAACTCTCAGGAGCATCAATATCTTCCTCATTCCATGTCCAAGTCTTTGTTGAAGATGAAGAACCAACACGTCCAACTGATTCAACATTCAGTTCTACATTATCTTGCAGCTCTACAGGAGTTTCTGGGACTCTGATATTCTCAACAGAAAGAGTGGAAGATGGTGTATGATTATTTGAAGGAGAAGCATCTGTATCCCTGATTCACATAAAAGTAGTTGACCTGTAACTAACAAGCTTTCTAAGAGAAATCAGAGATGCCAAACACGTGTGTCTGGATCATAGACTACCTGCTATTGGAATCCAATTCACTGGCTTGTTTGGAGCTATTCATTTTTTCAATTGCACCAAGTCCATCATCTTGGATGCAGGATACAGGTATTGATTCCTAAGTAAAAATAAGCATGGGAAGTGAAATCCTTGAAATTAATATCCAACCGCAGGTTAATAACTATTCATGGAAAAGAAATTTGTGCAAGAACTGTTTAATTGAATGATGTTCGATGACGGAATAAGGTGAGTACAAATACTATATTCTGTAGTGGCCTTTTTCTATTTTCTTGAATGAAGAAATCAGAGGGGGGGATAAGAGAATTTACAAGAGAAATGAAATATTTTGCGATGTTACTCCATGACCCTTAGATCCTTGGGTCTAAGCTTTACATTTCAAGGTTTTCTTCTCATTATTATATTAGACTTCATTTGAATAAATCCATGTTTTAGTACAAAGACTTCTAACACTAACAGCAAATTTAAATATAAAATATAAAAAATGTGAGATTTTTGAAGTTTAAAATACCTGCTGTTCTAATATTGCTTTAGCATCAGCACAATGCTGCAGCCAACCATCATTGATGAGATTGAAAGCTTCATCGCGTGACAAGAATGATGCAAAGAAGTACTGCCAAATCAATAACTGGATTTAGATATTGCAGCTGTTACTGAAATTCAGAAGTGAAAAAGAAAGTTTTCAGGCCACTTCTTTCTTTCTTTCCTTTTTTTTGTTATCCTGATACAACATTTAAAATAGGATAGAAAAGAAGCAGTACACCATATCTAGCAGTACCTTTCTCCCTCCTGCGAAAATTTCAATAGCATTATGGAATATTCCAGCTGTCTTCGCTCTTTTCACACTTGTAACTTCAATGAGGGGAATTATTTTCTGGAATGCAAGCACATCAAGTTTTGTAGAAATGATAAAAGGAGAAAAAAAAAACTGCAAACGCTCATACGCCAGTTTCAAGTAACTCAAAATGCAATTGATGTTAATTCTTACCTTTGTCTCAAATCCAAATATATTGGAATAGAAACAAATATAACGTGTAAAAAGATACATATGTCCCTACAAAATGTGAATGAAAAGTCAATGCATAGACATTTAAGAAATAAACATAGTTAAGCTTTTGCTACATGATATCGTACAAGTCAGAAATTTGTTGCATAAATTATATTCACCTATTTTCATGAGAATGTCCTTACTTTAAAGTTGAGATGCAGTAAATTGAAGAGGTATACACAAAAGGATTAGGATTCAAATTACCTGAAGAAGAATACTTTCTTGGTATGCACAGTTAAAATCTTGTATCAGGGCCTATAAGAAAAGGAGACAAAAGGAAAGGTCTTAGACATTTCTTCTAAAGAAAAGGAATCCTTCAAAACTTATGAGAACAGAATACTTTTGAAGAGAGGGAAAGAGGCATTAAAATTCAATTAAAGGCATATTAAAAAAATGTCACTGTTAAAGGCACTTAAACTACAGCATTTAAAGACACAAAGTCATTAGAGCAAAAACACAAGTGAAAACTGGACATAATTGGCAAACCATCATAAAATGGTTGGTGAAGACATCCAATTGACTTTAAGAAACTATGGTTATTTGTAGGGTTCTGCAGTTATCTTCAACAGGAATCCCTTGTTTTCCTATAATATTACAAACATTCAAACTAATTTCATCTCAAGTGGTTTCGGTTTATCCATAACAAAACTCTAATAAAATTTTTCTTGCATGCTCCGTTAAAGCAAATGAAACGCATTGAATTGCAGAGAATATAATATTTACAGCGCAATTACATTCAATGGGCATAAGCCACTTACCTCCTCAGCTGGAAGACGGAAAAGAAGACGATACTCTTCACTCCTCAACAACGCTTGGGACTGTAAGAACATAAAAAGGAGAAAATTAGTTCCCAAGAAACTATGTCAATGCAGGCAAAGAAAATTCCAATTAAAGAAACAGTTACCTATGATTCCTATCCAATTTTTACAAATGCTCAAAATCAACAAGTGTGTAAATCCAATCAAAAAGTAAACATAAACATGAAATTACGAAGCTCTCCTACATAACCATAAATTCCTTAGTTACGGAGAGCTCTAGAGAGATATGATCATACAATTCACGTTATTCTATATTCAATAAGCACAATAAAAGCTCGGCAGGCGTTTCCGGTGATTGCATGGACACAGTAAAAGCGACAAAAGAACAAACGCGTGGCCGAATTGAAAGGAGAAGTACCTGAATATCGGCGTAGCGGTTAGAATTAGGCCAAGAATTGGACAGGTCGGCGCGATCAGGTGTGGCAGCAGCGGAGGAGGTAGTAGTACTTGGAGAAGATGATTCAGACGGCGCTGAGTCAGTAGCAGCTGATTTAGAAGTCGAGGATTCCATTGGCAAAGAAACGATCCTCTCTGCGCTTTCGGAGGCCACCGCCATCGTAGCACAGAGAGAGATCAGATTCAGATCTAAAGTTTTCAATCCAAAATCGGAAATCTCAAAGAAATGAAAGGGAAATTTGGATCGGAGAAAGCGAGAGGCGGTGGTTGTTCAGACGTTTGCGAGGCTTTTGCCAACAGACAAAAGATGGAATAGTCGGTATTAAGTCGTAAGCTGAAGTCAATTACAGTGAACAGTACAAGTCCTAATTTGGGACGTTGACATTTGACACGTGGCTGTGTCTGAAGTTGTTAGTAGTAGCAGATAATAAAATCATAACCGCTGCCGTTAAAATTACATTTGAACCGCCGGCGTAAAACGTTGCAGAACCGCGCTCAAAACCGTTTTCTGTTTTCCCTTTTCAAGAAAATTGGACCGCGTAGAGATGAGACCACATTTAATTACACAAATTTATTTTGGAAACTAGAGATTGCTTTGATTTTATTTATGGAAAAGCGTATTTTTTTAACAAACCCAAAAGATTAGCTTAATAGTATCAACACTTACCCAATTTAAGTTGGTTTAGTTTTACCGGTGTCGTTTCCGACGATAAATTCTAGGAACATCGATTTTCTAGCAAGTTTTCAATGCAAACAACTTCAACGTTTTCATATTCAAGAGTGCTTCACTACCGGTCTTTGTCGAAACAAATTGGAAACTGTTGGAACTTCAACCGTTGAGTTTCCAGTTTGAATATCAAATTCTTTCAATTTTCATTAAAAACTTGATGAAAACTCAAGAATATGATTTGATAAATGATGAAAATTAATGAAAAACACACAATTTTGACTAGGAACCACGCAAAAACCTATCATTTACCTATTTTATAACAAAGCTAGGGTTTCCAATTTATTTTGAATGCGTTTTTTATCAACTTCCATCCACCGTAAGCAATTTCTGAAAGTAGCAGAAGACTCGCCGACGCGAGAATTGTCAAACAATACTCTTCGTTCGTCGGTCGGCTATATTTGGTGGAGGCATTGCAACGAAGCCGCTACACTCTAGTTTTTGATCATCTTTCTTGAGCGCAAGTTTTTTATTTTAAATAATAAAAAAATGAATTTTTAATTAATAATGTCCAGTTTTGTTTTTGAAAAGTTGGGTGGTCAAGTTTGGTTTATGCCCTAAGTTTGTGGAATAATTCAAAGGACCCCATTTCTTTGCACGCCTAAAAATCAACCCTTAAGAACTTGGGCCGTAGGTTTTGTTTTTGTAAGCATTAAGAATGAAAGAGACTATTCTTGATGCTGAAGGCCCATCATTTCTACCAAACCAATCGGCCCAAATTAGAAATCCAAGCTTTTAAGCCCAATGAAAAAAAAAGTAAAATTTAATATTTGTTTTTCCAAAAAGGAGAAAACAGTAAATTGGTAATTTCAAAAATTCAAATCCCAATTCTAGTTTGGTGAAAGTTATGAATCCAATAAGTAGTTCCAAAATTTTATGGGCTGTACTTTAAATCTGCTTCCCTAAAATTCATATTAGTGCTACTAATAATGACTTAATTTAAGTCAGTTAAAAAAGAAAAGTAAGCTTAAACTCCACATTTAGTGCAGGATTCCAAGGTATGAAGGGGGAAAAAAGCTCTCCACCAAGAAAGGAATTGGTGGACCAAACTTATAGTGAGAAAGGAATCATGAGAGAAATCCACCTTTGAATGCTTCCCTTTTCCTAATTCCAATACCCTAAACCCACACTTTCAAACCTCTAATTTGCCTCTTTTCAAAAAGCAAGGGAACAAGCCTTTGCCCCACAAGTAGGAAATCAATTATACATACAAATTGCTTCTTTTTTTTTTTTGGAAATATGGGTTTCAGGATTTTATGTATTCGGTTCGGTCTAAACTACTATGTAGTATTTTTCAAAAGATTTATCTATCTCTATTATAATCCTCGATCCATTTTTCACTGTTCATCAACAGTGGTTTGAGTTTTTTTCCTCCGCTTTTATACGTATCTCTGTGTACATATGAATAAACACTTATTTATTATATAAACACTTATTTATTATGATATACATTTACTATATTAAGTACATTACAAATTTATTTTATTATTACATACAACTAGTTGTATTCATACGCATACAGAGACTATATTAATTATTATATTATACTGATTAAAAATTCATTACGCTTCACAACCGTGTGCACAATATGTACCTAGTTTTAGGCTCCTTATCAGTCTAACTCTTCATTCTTCGTTCATTCTAGCATAATCTCCTTAATTTTCGCAGAATTACTTATTGATGCTTTCTTTTATTCCTACATTTGTTATGATTTATAAACAAATTCTACAAATTCTTTCATCATAAAATCATTGTCTCTAGTTTGGCCCCATGATCTAGTTTTTTTTTTTTTTTAAAAAAAGACTTTATGTCATTTTGTTATATTATAATTTTTATAGTATTTTATTGTTTAAAATAATTCTACTTAATTTTTTTAAAAAATGGACCTATCATGATGCTTACCAAATTAAATATTTAAAAGTCACAGTTGGAATTTAATTTTACGGTAATGTTTTAAATAATTGCTTACAGATTAATGGATTTAATTTTTAATGATTTTCATCTATTAGTACAACACCAGTAAATTGATTTTTTTCAAGTTTTTAGTATGTAACATATAACTTATAATAATTTCAGATAAGCTGACTGTTGGGGCAAAAATTTCATCACTGTATTCATGATTTAAGTTGTGCAAGACGTAAACATTATTTTGTTTTTTCAAGTTATTTATGAATTAGATAATAGAAAAAGAACTCACAATTTAACTCTAATGTAAACCAACATTAAAATTTATGTTGTACAATCTTTAAAAAATAATTAACATTAATTATATAGTCGGTCACAAAATAATTTTAGCATATAATATTATTAAGTTATATTTAAATTAATATGATTATAGCATTACATAGGTCTAATCATTTTAATCACCAAGTCTATACCTTTGATGGGATTGAGACTCACATGACAACTTGTCCAATTGATCCCACCATCCATCAATCCAATCATCATCTACATCATCCATTTTCTTCTACTTTTTTACTTATTTAGTTATTTATTTTTAGAGTATGTTTGATTAGTGAAAAGTGTAGTTTGAAATTTTGGATCAAAATAGGCATTAATTAGTGAAAAGTGTAAATTCAATGGATTGAATTGGAAATTTGATGAAGAATTTGGATTTGGGCCACCATTAGCCATTAGGCAGCAAAGGAGCAGGAGAAGCTGACCAGTGGCAGTGACCCCTCACCTGACTATTCTTGGAGTTCTGAGATTACTCCTCAACTCAACCGTTTTCCGTCAGAGGTTTTGTCCATTTTTACGGTCGGCAGACATTGGTCGTGCACGCGTAACTGTCCTTTTTTGTTAATGTCAAAATTAACCTTAGGTTCAGCACTTTTCGAGCTGTGGCGTCGCTTGGTTTTTTAAGGGTAATTTTGGATTTTTCACACCTGTAAGGTCGCTACCCAATCCGATCAAACGCGGATCGTAGCCGACAGACACATTGTAATAATGCAATTTTTCTTTTTGTTTTTCCTTAATAGAAATATTCACTTTATTATATGATTTTGTTTTTTAATTAAGAGTTAATTGAGTGATTTCAATTAATACAATTCAAATATTTATTATAATTATAAAAAATTAAACAATAATATATGTAATTGACAGATTTTATCATTTTTTATAGGTAAATTATAGCAAATTTCAATTTTTGAAACTTATTTTTAGTAATGTTACATATTTTGAAAGATTATTACTGTATTCGGTAACAATTTTTGAAATATTTTTTATGTTTTGACCAGTCAAAACGCTAAAAGATGTTTTTTTAATGTTCGGTAAAATAATTTTTAATATAGTTTTTAACTATTTAAGTAATGTTTTATCAAAAATTAATCCATGTAACTTTAAAATTTTAGTTTTTAACGTTTTGTAAACAACTAATACAAACAGTTAACAGCTACACAGATAGTTAAATGAGTTTTTATAAAACTAAATCTCGAATAAAATAGCTGACAAGGATCAATTTATTGATAAATACTAATGATAAACCATGTAATAGAAATAATATTTGATTATAAATATACATCAATGGTTTCCAAAATTTATTAATGAATAATACAATTAGTAGTTGCAAAATTTCTTATACATTAATTAATACATTCTAAAAAATACATCACTCTATATAAGACCTATGGTGATAAGTCAAAATGATAAAGGCATGATAATCCAAGGTCCACTTTGACCAAAACGGTGGTGGATCACCAAAAGAGAAAGGAATTGAGAGATGTGGACCTCTTCCTATTGTATTATTATGATTATGAATATCACCAGAAAATACTCAAAGAAAATCACAGATAATTACACTAATTTTGTATTATATACAGTTTGCATTAGATTTACTAAGGATTTAGAGAGTTTATATAACATATTGGTCGGATAGAGGTGACTTTGAGGTAACTGAACGTCGTTGAGATGGAGAGCTCCATCATGCGACGTGGTGCTTATGTTGCGACATGGGCTTGGGCCCACCAACTACTCGTGGCTTTGACGAGGGACTATTTGCGGATCGGTGCAACTTGTAAGTCTTGGGTATGATTTAAAGTCGGTAAACCAAAAGAGAACAAGTATGTATCCTTATCAAAAAGAGAATCGGAAATTGAAAATGTAATAAATATTCACAGTAAAAATAAAAAAGTGGTTGATTTATTTGATAAATTCACAAATGAGATATTTAAAAAAAATAAATAAAATTTTATTTTAATAGTATTAAAATTTTTGTTTTTAACATCTAAAAAATAATTTTAATTTTTTTAAGGGTAAATAAAATAATAAATAGTAAGTTTTTTAAAGGATAAATAAAAAAAAATTGAATGCAAAAGGACATGAGCACGCGCTGCTAATGCGAGTGATAGTGAAACGTCTACAGTAGCATAATCCAAAGCCGATACTGAACAATACAGACAGCGGTAAAGGAAACGTCCCCACTCCCTTGAAAAGAAGTGTAGCTTAAAGAAGGCACAGTGTGGATCCCACATGCGGGGTCACTCGAAGACCACAGGCCCCACCTATCCTCCAAACGCCCTTCCTTCTCTCCCTCGCCCGGTTCGCCATTCCTGGTTCAACCCACTACTAGTTTTAAATTATAAACATTTTTAATGCAAATATATATTACATAAAACACTCTAAATAAAAGTATTTATAATGAAGATTATATTAAAATTTTGTTCAGTAAATATTTTGATAGAATATGATATTTTATTTCTCTTTTTAATTTCTTTAAAATATAAATTAATTTAAATTTTTAATTTTTTATACTATTTTTATTTTTAATTTTAATTAAAAATAGTTAATAAATATTTTTTATTTTATATTAATAACATATTAAATATGATTGGAATATTTTTTTTTTCAATTATATATTAATTTATTTATCTTATTAAGCTAATTTTTTATAAGAAATATAATTTAATGGTTTATTTATGTATTTATATAAATTATTAATAATATTAATCAATTATCATTTATAATAATGTTTAAAATTAAATTGAAGAATTTTAAATTTTTTCAATTATGATATGTGTGTAAATAAATAAATAAAAGAATATAATAAGACATACAAAATACAAATTTATAATAATATTTACTATTATATCACAATTACTTTAACCAAAATTAATAAATATTAGAAATTAATTAAGAAATTACCACATAAATAATAATGTGCCAAATATTTTGTTATGCAAGAACACAAACATCAGTCATTAATAGATGTGAGGGCTCAAATGAGTCGAACCAAGCCAAGTATTGTTTTTCTCATATTTGGCTCGTGAGACTTTTTAGAAGCTCGAACTCTAAATGAAGGTTCAAGCTCGGTTCGTATAAAATTTAGAAGCTCGACATCGACTCGAAAAAATAATCATAAGTTCGGCTCGTCAAAACTCATGTTGTCGCTAACAGGCAAATTATGTCATCCATAAAATATTAAATTAACATGTATAAAGCTCACAAATATTTATACAAATATGAAATAAAAGTAACTAACAAATCTTATTATATATTGCTACAATTTCCAGTTTATATCCCGTTGTTTCTTCTGAAAACAAATACAAATTCATTCGATTTTAGAATCTTCAAAACAAATAACTAAAGAATCGATTATTTTCGTTTGAGAGCAAACAATGTAGAGCGTTAACACAGAACAATAGATTAAAGAGTTTTTAGAGTGTGATTCTTTTCTTTATATAGCTTAGAGGCATAACTAGAATTGAAAACTTTATTCTTGCTAAATCTCACAAATGCAAATGATTAAAAAAAATGAGCTCATGTATTTGGTCAAGAAAATATTACAAACAAACAAATTAAATAAAAAATTACAAAATAAAACATAACTTGAATTGAAGAAGATTGAGAAAAGTGGCTTCTGTATGATTTATGGTCAAAGGAGAGAAGCATTGTATTAAGGGCGACTACTGTGAATGGCGGTGTCGAGTCTTTAAAAGCAAAGGAAATGAACATGAAGAGAGCGGAAGATACTTGAGAGAAATGAACATAGTCGTGAAAAATAAAATGAGAACTATTTATAACTAGGGTTAACACTAAAACGATGTAATTCTGAAGAATAGGTTAAGTTAAGTTTAACGAGCCTACAAACGAGCTACGCGCAAGCTTATTTAACGAGCTGGCTAGCGAGTTTGTTAAATGAAGAGCTCGCAAGTTTATTAGACGAGTTGTTCATAAGCCGGCTTGTGAGTCCAAAAGCTCGACTCGTTTATTAAACGAACTTAAATTTTCAGTTCGTTTATTATCGATTCAAACTCGAACCAAGCTTTTATTGAGTAAACACCGAGTGGTTGGCGAATGAATCGGCTCATTTGCAGCCCTTGCGTGGTCAAATGCCAATGTTTTACATAAATTCTTAAAATTGATAATTTTTTTATTTGAACCCACAAAATATTTTTGAAAAATATAATTTATATTTATTTAGTTTGTATTGTATAAAGCCGCCACTAATTATTATAAAACTATATATTTATTTATTAAAATTACTGAATTAAATTGGATGTAATAGATGGTAATACTCATGTTTATTTCAAAAAATAAAAACTAATATTAATAGAATATTTCAAAATTTTAATAATTCCATTCGGTTTGAAATACATATACAAATTAATCGGTCGAACCAATCTTATTTGGCCCGGTTCAACAAGGCTCAGCAGCACAGCACCTAACAGCAGCTCTTTGACTCTCTCACTCTCAAAGAGCACGCTGCCCAAACAAAGCAAAGAAAAAAAAAAAAGCAAAAGCTACTAAACCCATCAGCAAAAGCTTAGTTGCAGAGCCACCCTATACTACCCAAAAAAGCAGAAATTTTAGAGAGAGAAACTGTAGTGTAGTTAGAGAGAAGGAAAGAAGAAGAGCTGGTGCTGGAGCTCGGTCTCTTCTACTACAAATTTTCAATTCCGTTAATTTTTTTGGAAGCGTCTAGAGAGAAAAAGAAACGTTTCTCTCTGTTCTGTACTAGGGAGAGAAACATCAAAGCTTTCGAGCTCTCAAATTAGCCCTAAATATATTCTTGTCTTGCTTGATACTCCGTACATATTCATATATTCCTCGTTTCATTGAGGCCTATATCTTTTATTTTTGGTGCGTTTCTCTGTTCTTTTTCTTTGTCTGAATTTTCATCTTCCTTCTGTATGTAGTAGTAATTTCTTTTTTGGATTCTGAGATCTCAGAATTTCGGGTTCTATTCTTTTGCCTTTTTGTTTTGCGTGGAATTTTAGAGTTTTTTATTCTTAGTATATGGGAATTTCGCATTTCTGCTTTCTTTAACTGGTGGTTTTCTTTGTTTTATGTCTGGATTTTTTATTAGTTTTCCTTTTAGATTGTTGAAGAAGTTAAGAATTTCGGTGTTTTGTATATGGATTTCAGTTGCTCGATCCAGTTAGCTTCTTGGAGCTTTGCCAATTAGGGTTTTCCTACCTAGCTAGTTTGACACAGTTGATGGTTAGTCATGATTTGAATTTTTTTTTTTGGGATAAATTATGCATATCTTTATATTATTTATTTATCTAAATTGTTTGCTAATTGTTTTTTATCTTGTAGTTTTATTTTTCATTTCCATTTCAGAAAATATAAGTAAAAGAAAAAAATAATTCTATTCTGTTGTTCATTTGGTTCCTGACTTGTTGTATCAAAAAGTGTGGAAAATAGATCAAATTAGTATATCATTTCAGTGCTATTATTCTGTGCTGTAAATGCTATTGAATTGGCATTCCAAATTGAAGATGAGGTTGTAGATTCGGTCATGGATCATGTTTTCAGCTATCTAAGAAGGTGTTTTTACTTTTATATAGGTATCAGATTGATTCTATAATTCCCTTTTCGTTTGGTTGATAGTGAATGATGTGGGATGTTAAGGATGGGTTTGCGATCTTTAATTACGCCAGAGCTAGGAAGTGATGGTGTAATGAATGATATAATGATAAGCTGTTTGATAGCAATTAAGTTGTATAATAAAATGTTCACACCTAATTTTTTCATTCTCTATTTGCAGGGTGATCAATGAATCGTAGTTACAGGTAATGTTACATGGTTACTGGATATGGAGAGGGTTGCAGATTCAAAAGCTTTTCCTGGAAAATTGCCTGTTCTAGGTCCGGTGTCAAATACAGCAATGGCTTTTGGGAGAGAAGGGGGTCAGGTATCGAAACACCAGACAAGTTTGGTAAGAGAAGTAGTAGGTCGATTTAATGCTCAAAGTTCTCAAGTCATGGATTTTCCTGTCCCTGTAAGACCATGGAAGGGAAAAGATTCTCTGCCTGTACAAGAAGAGGTAATGCTTGAGGTTGTTACTTCTAAGGAAAGTGGTGATTCTTTTGATGAAAGTGGCCCTAGTTCTTTTTCTGGGGCTAGTCATCCGCCAGAACCAATTGACACAGATCTAATGAAAACAATGTATGTACCAATTGGGCAGAAGAAATCTGAGCCTGGATGTCTCATGAAGAGTATGTCTGTGAAGGGGCCTTTCTTAGAAGATCTTTCAATCAGGGTTCCACCTAAGAAACCAAGCCCAGCCGTGCTTTCACCAGCAGAAAGCTTGGTTGAAGAACCCAATGACTTAGTTGTTCTGTCTTCTCCGTTTTCAGTTCATCGTGCATCACAAAATACAGAAAACTCTCTCCTTCCACCTGATTCGGATGAGAAGGAATGTGTGTGGGATGCTTCTTTGCCTCCAAGTGGTAATGTAAGTCCACATAGTAGTATTGACAGTACTGGTGTTGTCACAGCTATGAGCATTGGCAATAGTTGTGCCAGTACATATAGAAGAAGTGATGCTATTACGAGTGATGGCATGATAAGTATGGAGAGAAACTGCGAAAGTACAAAAGGAAGTGTTAGTGTTAGAGGGGATTCACTTGAGAGTGCAAAGACTAGCGTTAGCCGTGCAAGTGATAGTAGTGGCCTTAGCGATGACAGTAATTGGAGTAACATCACTGGGAGTGCAAATAAGCCTCACAAAGGAAATGATCCTAGGTGGAAGGCTATTCTTGCGATCCGAGCACGAGATGGGATTTTAGGCATGAGTCACTTTAGACTATTAAAACGGCTTGGTTGTGGTGACATCGGCAGTGTGTATCTTTCAGAACTGAGTGGTACTCGTTGCTATTTTGCAATGAAGGTAATGGACAAGGCATCTCTTGCAAGCAGAAAGAAGTTGACTAGGGCTCAAACAGAAAGGGAGATTTTGCAGCTATTGGATCATCCATTTCTGCCAACTTTGTACACACATTTTGAAACTGACAGATTCTCATGCTTGGTCATGGAGTACTGTCCTGGGGGTGATCTTCATACTCTAAGGCAACGGCAACCTGGAAAACATTTTTCTGAGTATGCTGCGAGGTATGGTTTTATTAGCATTCTTTCCTCTACCAGCATACATTATTGTTATTCTATGATCACCCAACAACATCCTCTTCAACTTTTCTTCTTGAGTTGCACCTTATCATGTGTCCTAGATTTCTTTTCAATAGCTACTAGTGGATGTCTTTTCATTTGTTGATTTATTCCTTAGTGCATGCTAATGATGATCCTATGTTGCAAGTCTTTTACGCATTATGCAAATACTTTTTCTTAGAGGGATGTTTATTGTTTCAACTACATTGTAAGACCCTGACCTTTTCCATGCTATGTGATTCCTTGGATAGCTAGACGTCTACTTGTGTTGTGTGATTTTTCACAATGCTATTATAAGTTTTCGGAACCATTTGAAGTTTGGTGAACCTGAACATTGTGAATTGGTGCTCACAGTCACAGCTGTTCCCTGACATTTTGCCCAGAGTTTTAACTCCTTGAATCATTTCTGATCCTCCATTCCTTGAACATGAATCTTTATGAGCTTCTAAAAGAATCTCTACTCCAGGCAACGCTCAGAATACCTATGGAAGAGCAAGAAAAGAGGATTTTCATGTCATTTTTTTGGGTCAAAACTAGCTAGAATGTCAACAGATAAATATTTAATAATTTATATTTGTGAGGCAATTCTATTTTTCTCTGGACAGCTTCTTGAACAAACACATCATGAGGGTTATTAGCATTTGAAAAGTAATTGACAGTTCACTGTGATTATAACACTAGCATTCGACTATTAATGAATTTTGACAAAATGAAAGGTTCCTGTATCCGATATTTGTCTGACCACTACTAAATGCTCATCATATAATAATAATGAAGTAAATTACTTGATACTTAAGTGAGAACTAACATTTTTATCATAATTATTAGTCAATCTTTCACTAATACTTTTCCAGCAGATTTATGATACTTTCTTCTTAACTTGCAGGTTTTATGCTGCTGAGGTTTTGTTGGCACTTGAATATCTCCACATGCTTGGCGTTGTCTACAGGGACTTGAAACCTGAAAATGTTCTTGTCCGTGATGATGGCCATATAATGCTCTCAGACTTTGACCTTTCCCTCAGATGTGCAGTTTCACCAACCTTAATAAAAACCTCATTTGATTCTGATCCTTCAAAACGAGCTGCTGGTGGTGCATTCTGTGTTCAGCCTGCCTGTATTGAGCCCTCATCAGTATGCATCCAGCCTGCATGCTTTATTCCTCGAATCTTCCCTCAAAAAAGCGGCAAGAAGAAGAACCGAAAACCTCGAGCTGATTTCGGTCTGCCTTCTAGCGCACTTCCTGAGCTCGTAGCAGAACCAACTGCAGCCAGATCTATGTCATTTGTTGGGACCCATGAATACCTAGCCCCTGAAATTATCAAAGGAGAAGGCCATGGAAGTGCAGTGGATTGGTGGACATTTGGGATTTTCTTACACGAACTACTTTATGGTAAAACTCCATTCAAAGGTTCAGGAAATCGAGCTACACTATTTAACGTGGTGGGACAGCAACTCAGATTCCCAGATTCTCCGGCAACCAGCTACGCGAGCCGAGACTTAATCAGAGGGTTGCTTGTTAAAGAACCACAACACAGGCTAGGAGTAAAGAGAGGTGCAACTGAGATCAAGCAACATCCATTCTTTGAAGGTGTAAACTGGGCACTAATAAGATGCAGCACACCACCAGAAATTCCAAGACCAATGGAGACTGAGCTGCCGGTGAAATTTGGGGCAGTGGATCCAATAGGTGTAGGAAGCAGCAGTAAAAGGATGTTAGGTGGAGGAGGAGGAGGTGGAGGGACAGACATGATGAAGTCGGGCGGTAAATATCTGGACTTTGAGTTCTTTTAGTACAGGTTGTGTTGTATTAGTATTACTATTAGTTGATCTTAGAAGAGTAATTAGTAAGTAATTATTATTATTATTATTACTCTCCTCTCATAATGAACTTCACTTGAGCCTCTTTGGAGGAAAAATAGTATCAATTGAAAAGTATTAGTTGAAGAATTTTTTGTTTAAGCCGACTTATGTCCAGTTTTCTTATGCATTATTCGCTACTTGGCTGTAATCTATTGTGAAAAACCATGTGATATTAATCTGGCATCCAAAGTGTTGTCGTTTAATGTGCCAATGGTCTGGTCGTTTTCTGTCTACTGGAAGTCAAAAATGCTGGTCGGTTGGTCTCTTTCATTTACTCCTATTAGACTTTATTCTGTGGATAAGGGTTTGTCCTGTTTAATGTGGACGTGTCTACAGCTTCTTCTCCCCTTTTTTTTTTTTTCCTGAAAAGTCCATATTTTGAAGTTTAAACACACGTAATATTTTTAAAGTAGTTTAACATAAAAATATTCCTTTTATTTATCAAAATTTTATAAATTAAATAATAATAATAAAAATAATAATAAGTTTACCATTTAGGTAAGAGAAATAATGAAGAACTGAACAGATAATTGTTTAAAACATTGTTGTGATGGATCAAACAGACCAGATATTGTGTGTACATAAAAATATAGCAAAAGGAAAGAGGCTGACAAAGGCAGAGAGCAGTCTGAAATTACAATAGTTTTGGAAACAAAGAACAGTAATGGAACACTCAGTTTTTTAAACATTGCTTTCCTTTCTTTTTCGTAATTTACTCTTTGTTAATGTAACAGTGACTTCTTCAACCTCAACTCTGCTGCTGAATCAGATATCATTACCCACATGGTGTTAGCTTTTTCCCAAAACTCTCATTTTCTTTCCTTCTTCTTCCTTTTTAATATATACCCAATGTGTTTAAATTCATAATTCTACAACATTTAACTATTTAGAAAATATACATTAATTCAAATATTTTATAGTTTTATTTTTTCACTTAAAATTTTGAACTCATCATATTCAATCACTATTTAAAAATTTTTATATTTTTTTTATTAAAAAAATACGTTTAAACTTGGAATTAATCACTATTAAAAAGTTTTTATATTTTTTTATTAAAAAAATATGTTTAAACTCTCGAATCAATAGGTTTATCATAATTCATACTTGCTAGCAGTCAAATTTGCCATAATTTTTTTTATATGCCAAATTAGAGTTACCTTAACCAAATGAAGCAAAGGGGGAACAGACAAAAATGCTAGAATTTGTATAATTTATTAATGGTGCTAAATTGAACCTCTGATACAACAATCCAAGCAAAATCCTGTACAGAGACATTTTTCCCCTGAAAAAAGGATGACAAAACCGCAACAAAAAGGCTCCACATATTTACACGTAAATAATCCCTCCCCAAAAAATAATGACAATTATCGTAAGAGCCCACAGCCAAAAAAATCCCAGCCCTTATGAATTCCCAACTTGCCTCAAAAATCAAAGTAAGAAACATTCTTCAACTATTAGCTATTTGATTGCATAAGAACGGTTGCATACCAATTCAAGCGCCTCCATAAATAAAGAAGAAAAGCTTGTCAATGCTTGGAAAACTCCAGGCAATCCTGTCTGAAGATTATTCAGAGTCATGGCTCTCGTCACTTCTACTGCCTTCGCATGTCTTAACATCTCATCTTCCACCCTTCTCTGGCAAGAAGCCAGCTCCGATTTCTTTTCAGCTAGTGGGTCCCGAGCATCCAGTGCTTGGCCGTTATCCGGTCCAGAATCAGGGAGGCCAATACCAACCAGGGAGTATGAGTGATAGAACTTCCTTTCTATGTTTCGAAGAGAAGAAGCCTTCTTCTCTAATTCTTTTGATGCAGATTCAGTTCGTTTTTTAACTTTAAGCTCCTCGCTTTGTTTTACAGATATGACATGAACAACATTGATGAAGCTCTTGATGGCTTCTGAAGCAACTATATCTGGGACTCGCTCAAGAGCAAGTTTCCACTCATCGCAAAAGGCGTATACATCGGATTGTTCTATGTTGCCATTTACCGAGTCATTATTGCTCACAGGAAGAAGGGTGAGCTTGAACCACGCATGGACAGATTTGATGAAGTCCCGCTGGAACTTTATCAGACGGCAGAAACTGGAATGCCAAGCGGATACAGCTGATTCAAGATCACGAGTCGCCTGTCTGTGCAGTTCAGAGGTTGACTCGCCCTTGGGTGATAGGTTTACAAGACCACGAACTTGTTGCACTATGTTGTTCTGAACTTCATGGTACTGGTGCATTGACTTCCACATGTACATGAATCTGCATCAAGTATGTTGAATGAGCAAAGGAACAACAAAATAGTTTGATGCCTGGGTTTTGGGCATTGCTTCTGCTTTTAAGGTAAAAAGTACTTAAAAGCTACTTTAAACCCATGCCAAACACCCACTTAAGCAATTCAAAAATTAAACCAAGCAAAACTGAAGCTGAACTCCAGATTAAAGATTACAGTAAGTATGACCCGTATAACTTGGCAGTTGAAAAAATGCCTGGCCTAAAGCTAAAGCAATCGTCCTTGATTCTTTCTGACCCCTTAGTCTGATTAGTATCATCCTGAAGGTTGTTCTATTCTAGCAGCAGACTAAACCTAGCAAACTGACAATATCTGTTTGAGAAATGGTTAGCATCTCTCGTCAAGTATATGGTCACTAAAATGCTAAATAAACCAACCGTCAGAAATATGGATCTCACACAATCCATCAATTAGAAGTCTACCCAAAACATGATTGAACAATTAAAAGTCTTCCAAGAACAGATAGTATGTAATCATCACCATAATAACTACAAACTAGATTATTGCTTAAACTCATTGATTACTGACCATATGAAATGTCTGCTAAATTTATCCAGTTGGAAATTCATCAAACAACCGAAAGAGAATGGTGGGTCATATCACAGTTATGTTCATAGTTCAATACACCTACCCATCTACCAATGAATTAACTTTACCCTCAAACATCAGATGGAAAGAAACATGACCATTTGAAAGGAGCAGAAAGAGGGGCCACCCAGATTTTAAGAGTGGCTAGTAACCAGAAAGTCAATAACAACAAGCAAATGAGACAGAGCAAGTGGCATAACTAACCGGTGCCTTATAATGCTTTACCTACCCAAACAAAATGCTGAATGACAAAATTTAAATGTGACAATTTAAATGGAATATGCCAGTACTTCCATGGAGTTTACTGTTCCATTTATTAAGCAGACACATAATAACTCATTCAAAGATAAATATGGCTTACCCATGACACAATTCAACCAGCTGAGGAACAAGATCAGCGTCTCTGAGTCCAATAATGGCAGTTGATGTGGTAGAAACAGCCTGGGATGTGACTATAATTAGAGACTGTAGCCTCTTTATTGAAGCCTTGGTCTTGTCTAGCTTTACTTCATCCTCTCCTTTGTATTCTTGACTCTGTAGTGTTGACAGCTTTTTCTCATGCGCAATCTTTACACCTTCTCTTGCCTATATTAAATTTATCAAGCAATATTTCTGCATCAGCACTTCCCAAGTCCAAAATCTATTTAATGGGTTTTAAAAATGAAGTTCAAATGTTTATTAAATTTCAATTAAAACCAATCTCTAACTAGTTTTGGTGTTCTCCGGTGGATGGACCGGCCGTGCACCAAATCAATAAATCAAACTAAATATAGTTATAAATAACAGAAATGACTAACAAGATCATTTGTACATCTTCATCGAAAAATGACAATAATAACAAACAATTAAGAAATATTTAAATTAATATTGATGAACCAAGATTCTACCAAGGTTTACTCAAGTAATTTGCAGCTTTTGCTGGACATAATAATTTGAGCGAGTAAATTTATTCAACTTTTGACTGCAAAAGAACCCATGTTGGTTGGACCGGCCAAAAATGTTGTCTGTAAAATATACAAAGGCGGTTCTCGTCATTCAGACAGTTTTGTCAAGGGCATTTCAGTCTATCACAACGCCATTTGATTTCACTGTGATACCCACCAATTTGCAATGAAGAGACGATTCCAATTCCAATTCCATATTTACCATCGAAATAAAACTCATACGAGGGCATTTTCGTCTAAAATTATATAGTTAATTTGGATACTGCGGTGGACTTACGCTACCTCCGACACTATGTAGTGCTTATCCTACCCATTATTATTTAATTTAGTTACAAAAAATTTTGTTTTATAAACAAAAAAGTTTAAAAAATAGTGCCAAATTTGGAAATTTTGCAGAAATAGGTTAAAAAAATAGTTAAAAAAACCAGGCAAATATACCTTTACTTCCTCGTAGAGCTTCTTCTCCCAAGCTAACAACCGTTCCATGGTGGAGCAAAGGCTTTTCGGACCACCCGGTTCGCTCAGTGAACCGGTGTCGAGCCGGTACTTAACGGCCAACGGCGGTTTGGAAGTCCAACTCGAGCTCAAGTTGCTCAACATACTAGTAGAATGGTACACAGTTTCTGCAAAAATGAAACATCAAGAAAATAACATAGAAATTAATTACTAAAAATTAAAAACAGTAAAGCTTAATCGAAATGGAATCTGAGCCGGAATCGTTACTCCTCAATTGACGGAAACTCCGATCGAGCTGAGCCCGGCCAATTTCCAGCATTTCAGAGACCTGGTCTCCGGCAACAGCAGCCTTGTCGAAATTTTCTTTTATAGCATCCACTATTTCTTTTAAATCCTTATGCCTTACCACCATCTTCATATCGGAGATGTCTCCAGTCCGGAAACTCGCCGATGATCCGGCTTCATCCGACTTAGTTGTATTTCCATAAACTGGCTGCTGCTTTACTGACTCCGCCCTCATCGATGACCCGAAATTCGACCGGTTACCGATCTCGGATCTGGATTCTCTATGCTCATCATCTTCCTCCCCTTCTTCCGATGAGCTTGAGGTACTATAACGATCATGATCTCCCCATTCGCTGCACTGAACCTCTTCTCTCTCTGTTTCTTCTTCCACAGTACTGTGCTGCTTAGTATCGAGGTTGTGCTTCTTGTTCTGCAATTGGAAAAAATCATACTCGGATCTCTCGGTTCCAGTCTCCGTTTCTGTTTCAGTCTCAGTGTCTTCATCTTCTTCAACATCGTCAGGGTCTAAGTGATGTTGTTGGTGGCGATTTTGGTAATTTTGGTTATGATTTTGGGTCCTTCGGTCGAAGAATTCGGAGTCTGGTGGCGACGGAGGATAGAAATTCTCCCAATTCCAAACAGAGGAAGCCTGTGACGGCGTGCTTGAGTAAGTTGAATTAGCTTGATAAGCTGTAGGATATTCAAAATTTCCAGCAAAATTGGATTTCTGACTTCGAGGAGACGACGTAATGCTAGATTCGGAGAGAATATGAGGTAGTTTTCTAGGTTTACGTCGGCGATTAGACGCAGACTTGACACTCGAAGCGGAGAGAATATGAGGCAGCTTAGAGCTAGCTATAGTAGGAGAAGGAGAAGGTGAAAATGCTTGAGGCGGCGGCGGTGGCGGTGGAGGAGGATGAAGGGAAGGAGATGGAGAAGGAACAACACGTGGAGGAATAGAATTAAGCGACGACAAAGAAGGAGGAGGAGGTTCCGAATGGTGAAGGAAAACAGCAGGCGTTTGCTCAGAAACAGCAAGTTGTTCACCAGCAGCGAAAGTACAGAGAGCTGAGCCAGTAACACGAAGCGAACGACAATAATCAGCATGAGCCGCTGCAAGATGGTGGCGAGCGTAGACAGCTTCCTTCATATAACGGCGGCGTTCCTTGCACCGCCGTACCGTATCTTCGTTATCCAGCTTCGACGCCGTACAACCCATCTAGACAACAAAACAACACCCAACCAACCAGAGAATCAAAGAAATCAAGCCCAAGCGTATACTATCCCCGAATGGCGCGATTTTAGGCGGTGCGGTGGCGCCCGATTCGAACTCAGTGACTGAGTGATAGGTGAGGGGTGAGTGACATAGCAGCGGAAGTTGGGTATTTTTTTCTTCTTCTCTTTGGACTTTCTTTCCGTTTTTCTTCTTCCTCTGTCTGTCTATTCACACTATTAGAATATGGTCTTACTGTTGATATAGAAAGGTCCTTTCTCTTTTCTTAATTTTTTTATTCTATTTTCAAAAGCGGAAAACTGTAATTTTTTTATATAATAATGAAAATAATTTAAAAACTTTAAAAAATAATATATTTAGGGGAAAAAATAAAAAAAAATATGTGTTTTAGTTGAAATGAGACATAATTAATGGAAAATTATATCATTTAATTAACTAAATGGTGTAGTTGAAGGTTGCTTTTTGTTGGTGTTGGTGCTTTGCTGGGGAGTGATAAGGGAGGATGAGGATCTTGTACAAATTGTGTGGGCCTATGTATTAATTATTAAGTTTGATTTTTAGTCATAAAATTATTAAGTTTATGTCTCCAAGTTGATACTTAGTTGTTGGTTGTTTAACTTTAATTAATTTTCTTTACAATTATTATGAACAAGTATTTGCGTCCTAATCCTAATTCAACAACTAATTGATACCTTAATTACATCAATTGTAATGAATTAGTGACGATAAGAGGGGATTGATGTGAGTTTCAAAAGAATGACATATGATTTTTGGTAGAAAGTGTTTACCGTTAGTTTACAGAAATGAAAGAAATTTAGTGAATGTTTAATATTGTTCAAAATTCAAATTTAAACTTAAAAATCAATTAATTATCCAATCCGCGTTATTTTATGAGTTTTTTTAAATTAGCGGCAGATTTTATAGAAGCAGTGAATAGTTCTCTTTTTAATTAATCATATATCATAACTATATTTTATATTTATTATATCTAAAATTTTGTAAAAATGACATGTATATTTCATATCTAAAATTGCTAGTTAACAATAAACTCAAAGAAGTTTTTAATATTTTAACTAATTAAAATATAAAATCTTATTTTTCATATATAATATAGCAATTATTTAGAGTATTAACAAAAATTTAACATGCTAATTTATTAGTTTTACAGTAGTAAACCAAAAAACAATGTTTTTTGAGAAGCAATTTGAGGTTTATATTTTCATAAATATTCCGCAATAAGTGGATCATTTCAGATAAACAATTGAAAAAGAAAAAAAAAATAAAAATATTTGTAACATTGGACTGTGGGGTGAAGTGAAGGCCAGAGATTGAAAATAGTGAAAGTTTATTTATTTTTTGTAAAATTTTCCTTTTAGGCTCCTTATTTTTCTACTTTTTACTCCATGGTCCAGCCGTACTCAACCATCGAGGGTTCACCTTTTATTTATTTATTTATTTTTTAAAAAAGTTTTTTTTTTACTAAATTTTTTCTTTTTTACAATTAAAATTGGCTTAGAAGTAGTAATTTTCCTTTAATCTCGAGTTATATTAATTTAATTTGTAATTGTATCATAGAGAGAGAATCGGATTCTTCATAAATTGAGATGTTCCTTTAAAGATATTCTTTTAGCTTTATTTTTCTTTAGGCATTTTCTGAAAAAGATTTTCTTTTCTTGATTTTTTTTTTGGCCAAATCCTTTTTCTTGAATTGAGTAGACATTCAAAGGAAATTATAATTAATTCAAAGAAAAAAAACTTTACAAATCGTCTTACTAAAAAAGGAGAACAAAAAATACCAAAACTTCTTGAAATATATTCTTCTAATTAATTATTTGAATAATACTTAACTATTTTTATAAGATATTCCAAAAAAAAATAAAGCCTAAAAGCTAAATAGTTACTTAAAAGTAGTAATAAGACAAAAAATGACTTGTACCATACATCCAGGTTTCCAGTTACAGAAGGTAAAATCTTTGAAAATTTTTATTTACTAGAAAGAAAAAAAACAAGAAAACACCAAAAATTTGCTGCACCAAAAACTGTAAACGAAGGTGGTTTCTTAAAAGCTGCAACTAATAATACCATAAATCAAAAATCCCTGAATTTACGTTTTACAATATCCAAGCGGACTAAGAAAAGAAAAAAAGAGAATAGAGTTAAATGGTAGGCGGCAATCCAAAGAAAATGATAGGAACTGTTTTCTTCCAAAAAGCTAAACCAAGTGGCCCATCGGTTTACACCAATAGCCTATCAAATTGTACAGTTATTTAATAATTCGTGGTTTTACTTAGTGGGTCTTAAGAGGTTCAACATTTATGACTAATGACTCTTCAACACGTGTTTAAGAAACAAAAAGTACACTAATACTATTCAACTTGGAGCGATCCATCTCTACCATAGATAGACTGATATAATGGATTAGTCCACCCATGGCGTAATAGACAGTTTCCGGTGTTATTTTAGCTCATCAGACCTTTCTATCAATAAAAAAGGAGAGTAATATAACTCATCAACTCAATACCTGACTTTATCAGTTTTCCCACTGTTTGGGCAAGTGGAACTTAGAATATTATCAATTATAAAGTGCAACATATACATGACAAACCCCTCTTTGCCATCCATGTCTTCTTCTCCAAATATGTCAGTATCAAACAATATAATTGTATTGAAAACAAAAAGGAACCAGAAAGAAAAGAAAAAAAAATCCATTTACTGTAATAATTTTATCACAAAAAAGCTTAATCATAAGTACAATCTCATGCAATTGACATCTAATGTGAAAAGAAGACCACCAACTATAACTTCCAAGTCCAAGCATTTTGGTATTGACATTGAAATTTCCCAATTCCAACACTAATATTAGTTTACCCCTACTATCGATAGCATTTTGTTTTGGTCATCTAGAAAAAATAAATAAAAAGCTATAAAAGGTGAATTCATTCAAAGCTTAAAAGATTTTAGCCATAGGAAAAGTAAATGGCTTTAAGGCAATGCCAATACAACAACAATACATAGTAGAGATGAAAAAGCAAAGCAACATGTGTATTTTTTTCCACATGACCTGGACCCCCCTCCACCCCACCCAACAGGCCATTATATCACACAGACCGGTGGTGAAGGGACCCACCACGATTTGTTTTTGCCAACCAGCTAGCATAAAAAAGAAACGATCTGTCTTCTAGAGTCGGACAAACCAAACCACACAACAGAAGCCAGTCATCAATCCTTGTGTGGAGAGACTTTTAGCTAAAGGCTAACCAGTAAGCAACTATTATACTATTCTACTAGCTTCAAGGACTTCTTATTTTTTCTTACCTGACATGAGACCACAAACCTCTCTTAATCTGGTTAACTGGCACGTGTCAGTCATAGGTACTGACCTGGTACTGCTACTACCTGTTTAACCAAACTTGGCAATTAGCAGCCACCCTTCCGTCCACCCGGTGGTGCAGTCATTGGCCTCTTGGGGTTTCATGAAGATGTTGCTGAGGGGTTGCTGGTCACGTGCTGCTGGTGGGGAGGAAAACCGAAATTCCCAAAAAGCCCCTGATCATTATCATGGAAAGTTAGAAAGTCCTGATCCTCAAAGACTTATCCTTCAAACTATAGCGTACGCACCTATCCTCAAAATAAAGCTACGTTTAAAAATTTATCATGCCATCATCAAGAGAAAAAAAGAAAAAGCAAAAAGGTTGTGGCACCATCCACTAATAATGTATGCCAAGTGACATGGATGACGATAACTACATCTTCGGATTATTTTTGTTTTTACTAGATAGATGTAAAAATTCGCATTTGCATTACTTGATCCAAAATTATATATGGATGAGGCAAAAATGATGGTTTAGAACTGAAATGGGGTAAAATAGGGACATACCATTGCATCATTTACAGCGTAGGTCACACAGTAGTGCTCCTGGAAAACAGCAATAGCATCATTAACAGTAGTGAAATAGTTCATTTGAATTTTATGATAAGCAATTTTAGGACGAGCTATAAGATAACTACTCAATGAATGCCCTCTTTCGTCTGTGGGCGTACAACAGAAAATCTATTTGGTTTTGGCCAAATATCAAGTTAAAGCATTACCCTTAACTAATAATCTAAATAGCACTTATTGCTTTCTTTTACAATAGGAAAATGAGGAATTAGCTTGCCTGCATCATGTACCATTCTTCAAACTCATCAAACAATTCCAGCCGTTCAATCCTAACACAAGAGTACAAAAGATGAGAAACTTCTCACTGGTAGTTTGGGGGTAGGGAGAAAGAGCGAGATAGAAAGAAAAAGCGACACAGTAAAAATCAAAATACATATAATATTTATTAAAAAGGATGTGAGATAGGAAGAAACCAAACAGAAAAAGAACTGTCTTTTATATCACTCTGCTAACATGTCAGAATCTTAAAAAGACAGCCATTGAGGATTCTTCCTTCCATAAAAGCAGAATCAGAAAGGGCAGTTGCACCTTTACACTAAGTAGTGAGTTCAACCAAGCAGTATCCTTTATCTCTTTTTATATACGGACTAACATATGACATTCTTAAAGTTTCTAGTTCTATGGATGCTGGTGGACAGCCGGCAATAGCATCTTTTAACACAGAGGTAAAGCATACTCAACCAAGTGTAACTATAAAGCAGATGTATCTACGATTCACGAGCATAAGATTTCAAAAGCCACAAATGCCAATCTGGTATTCACAAGATCATCTGCGATGGTACAGGTCAAGGTAAAAAGCACAAATAATGTCTAAAAAATTTATGGGAGGGGACATAGAATTTTGACACAATGCTTGTAACGTAATAGATTAATTAGAGAGATAGAATAAAGAAAAGCAGTAAAGATCCATCTAGTACATCGGATGATGGAGCCACAGGCAATCTCTGAATTAAAATAACAGTATGCATAAAATGGGGGAAAAACTATCAAATAATGTAAGTTGAATGTCCAAAAATTTATGATCAAAATACCTGCGCCTTTCTTGAGCATCAATAAACTCGCTATAAATTCTCAGCATGTCCCAAGCAACAGCCCTCTAAAACCTCATATGATGTGCAAGAAAGAAGAACTTTAGATTTTTCTTTAAAAAATCGGGAAACAGAGAGAACATTGAAGAACAAAAAAGGAAAAGAACAGAAATACAAAAACCAAACAATTTAGGTGGAATTCATATTGTGTTCTATGCTACTTTATTAACATGTTTCAATTCCATCTACAAAGTAGCAAAAACATAAAACTGACCATTTAATGGTCCTTTGGTGGAAAAGTTTAGTGCCCAAAATTAATTGATTAACACTATCTCTTTGCATTAATCTTATAATGTAAAGCTCATAAAAACCCTTTTCTTAATAATACAATTGCCATCAACACAAGAAGAACCTAGAATAAGATGGAATATGCACAAGCTCTCATATGTGTTCAAACATAACACAAGCATGAACAGTTCATTTCTTCTTTTTTATTTTTTTATCTTTTCCTTTCAAGGAAATTAATTTTTCTTTATCCAAGGAAAGTTTACTTGTTTAAGGCATACCTGCCATCCTTGATCAAGGAAAAGTTTTTCTTTTGCAAGCAGGGTAGGTGTACCATAAATCCCCAGTAATGCACAACCACGACTCTAAGACCAAAAGAAGAAGAAAAACACACGGTTAATTAAGCACGAAATTACTTATCCGAATTATAAAGAAAGAAAGCAATTTACAGCTTATATAAGTCTATGCAATCAGGATATCTAAAGAATCCTTATGGAACTCAGACTCTCTGCCAATAACTATTTCATAATGTGCATAAGCAATACTTTACAACTTTTTTAATAAGGCCCCAGTTTTCGTGATCTTGCAGCATTTGTTTAGAATTCTACATCAGTAACTTTCAGATTTATCTATTTCTGATGGTCTATCTATTTCTGATGGACAGAGGCTATAACTTTTTTAGGCCTCTTCAGCAATTACCCCAGTTGCTTTTAGGTAGGATTGGGGATTGCCACTTAAGAAGCACAAACATGAAGTTGCAGGTTTTGGAATTATTTGCTTGCTTCAACAACAAAATGATTGTGAAAATTACTACTTTCGCAGCCAAAAGCGATACTACTGAAACTACCAAAAAGAATTAACTCAATTACAAAATTTTAAATTAGATGGAGAAAAACCCAAACCTCCAAATTTCGGATCATCTGCTGCCCAAAAGCATCATCAGGGTGGATCTATAACCATCAAAATGAAATGTAAATTATAAAGCCTTTTTTCTCTTTGGAGGGGGAGGAACCATGGGAAGTTGTACAAAACAATGAAAACCTAAAATGTCTCTAAGTAAGGGTCATTAACATGTATGCAAAACTTAATATCAACAGCCTGGGGAGTTATATAACCTGCTCATATAAGAAAAACACAGCAGTTGAAAATGTCTTTGATGCCCAACCCACGATAGCTTGCGTTGAATCTGGATCCAAGTATATTAAAACGCATTCTGCAATTACAAATGTCGGCACGCTGATAACAGTATCAGAAAAAAACAATTTATTGCCCCTTCAGTGTGAAGATAATTAACCAGAATCCATTAAAAATAAGAGTCAAAATAATAAGGGGACAAAATAGGGAGATGCTTTATCTAGGAAAAAAAAAGTTACTGATGTTGGAAAATGCACTATGCGCCCGTGAAGAACAAGAAGAAAAACAAGAAGCAAAACCCCAAAAGTAATTTTCAGCAAAAGAAGATAAAACTTCAAATTCATACATACAAAAAATACTTGTGTGAGAACATGAAGAACATGGAAAGGAATATAAAGTGGCTAGCCTCAATCACTAATAAGGAAACATAAAACTGTACATGATATAAAAACAACATAGTAGAAAGTCAGTGAAGTCTAATCAAAAGGGAAAACTATTGGCTATGCACAAATACCTGGGATCCATATTAGCCAAAGCAACGATTTCATCTAGTTTTTGTATATCTCGCAAGTCAACTGGTAACAGCTTGTAATGATCACTGTGCACTTCTCCTTTCTCTGCAAATAGAAAAACAATCAATTAATACAAACCAGAAATTTGAAAGAGCACTATTTAAGATAATGTCAAAACAGAAACAGGTGCTAGTGCCACCCACATTCAGTCCTTTGCATTCCAAGTTCTAGAAAATTACCTAGTGAAATCGATGCAGCAGGACCAACTTTATCCCTCAGCTGACTGTAAGATTCAATAATTGCCGCCTTTTTACTAGTTACCTAAAAGACGCTTTACATGAGTTGATAGCAGAAGGCTGAGCCTTAGGCAGCAGCATAAATTGGTTACTTATAAGAACTCCACATACTTTTAAATGATCCCAAAGGGTTGGAACCTCATGACACAAAAGTAAACTAGTGTAATGTTGCATAAATTCAAAGATGGTAATGAAAAGTATAAATTCAGACCTCCTTGAAATCCAGCTCCACATACAAAGAAGGTGCTTTTCCTTCCTCCTGCCAGAAAACATGCACCCATTGCAATTAGCAACTCATTATCACTAATTTGGCAGAAAACTTTAAGATGTAGAAATCTTCAATGTATTGTCAATGTCAATACCATTTCCCCTTCTAACAAGTATTCATGATCTCAATACGTTCTTAGATTCTTGAACTCTTCAATTCAAACACCATCAATGCTCCGCATGGATTTTATCACCATGCAGTATTTATCTCGCAAATATATCCCTTTGGTTACTCTTAGACCCATAGTTCTCTGGTCTTCTTTATAACAAATAATTCCAAATACATAATTAAGCCCCTAGATTAACTTAGAATGTTGAATATAAATCAATAGGTTCTTTGGTAAACCTGTGTTCTTTCTACCTTGGGGATAATTTAATAACTAAGCTTCAAAGCATGAGGTGCTAATAATTTAGCAACATGGATAGGACCAAAATAGTTTTCAACTTAGATATACATGGGACACATTTCAGTTTAAAATTAAAAAAAAAAGTTCAATTCCCATCTGTAGTTTAGGATATGAAACTGTATCCTGTCTATTTTTCTCTTTATTTGTACATTCATTTTCTCTTGTTTCTGAAAATTGTTTACATATAGTAAAATATCAGGTTAAAGGATAAGAGTTTTTGTAGATTTACTTGGCATTTGCACAAAATCATATTCTAAGAATGCAAACTAAAATGATTTTGACTACAAAATTTGAAATGCTGCAACAAATGTAGTAAATAAAAGTTGAAGCAGACAAGTGATATGAATTTCATGGTAAAAGAGTGAAGCAGATTCTAATTCTGGTCTGAATTATGAGCTGAATTTATCGAAACTGCAAAAAGCAAATGTAATTCACCTGCAACTGGAAGTAAGTTGTATCAAAGCCTGCTCCAATCGACAGTATCTGCTTCTTCGTATGGCATTTTTTATCAGTATTATCAAGAAACTGATATAGGAACTTCCGAAGAGCGGCCCAACGCGCAAAATAGCCTCCATTACAAAGCAACAGACGTAAAATAAGTTAATAATCCCAATTATTGGGAGAAAAAAAGATTATAATAACAAAATAATATATAATTCAGCAAATAGCAAAGGAACAATACCGCGATTGATTATCGGGGATCTCCTCACAGGTCGTCGAACAAATAAATGGATGTAGTCATCTTTCATGTATCCTTTTTTCACACAAGACCTTTACAAAATACATCCTAGTAACATTCAGTATACTGTAGCTATCACTTGCTCCGTGTTAGTATTTTCGTTTTCTTGTCAAACAAACAGCAATTAAGAATTGTATGGAGAAAAACTTGAAACTGAAAAAGTTAGGTAAAAACAAGAGAAATTCTAAGCGAAAAGTAAAACATATACGCACAGTTTACTGGCTGAAGCATCGTCGTTCGTCGCTTGAACCGCCGCTGTATCGCTGTGCGAATCAGCTACTGGCTTCGCCATTAATGTTGTGATTTTGTGAGAAGAAAATTAAATGTCTTAGTACTATTTATACTCTAATCAGACCAACTTGAACAAATCAGACGAACGATTTCTTCTTTTCTTAGCTACGCGTCGAATTAAGAATGGCTAATTATAATTTACTCCCTCAATTTTGGGTGAATTAGATAAATTAATCCTTTAATTTTCAAGCCAATACTAAGTCTATTTTGGATTAATCCGTCTAATCCACAACTCAAATATAAGTAGGGCAGCAAACAAGCCAAACCGTACACGAGCAGCTCGGTGTTCGCTCGATAAAAACTTGAGTTGAGACTCGGATCGATAATAAACGAGCCGAGTTTGAGCTGAAAATTTAGGCTCGTTTATTAAGAGCTCAAGCCAAGCGGTTAAGCTCGCGAGCCGGCTCGCGAACAGCTCGTTTAAAAAAGATCGCGAGTAGCTCATTTAATCGGCTCGCAAGCTACTCGTTAAATGAGCTCGTGAGCTTATCAAAACGATGTAATTTTGGTAACAAACTAAAAAATATAATTCACAACCAAGTCACCCACCTCAACACATTTTTTATTATTTCATTTTTCTTTCACTGAAATTGACATTTCCATTTTCTCATTGAAACAGCATTAAAAATAAATTTTCATAATTTTTGACTAACTCTTAATGAGTTCAAACACGAGCTAGAGCTTATTTGTGAGCTAAAACTCAAACTCGAAACGAGCTCGAAACTTATTTGCGAGCTCAAATTCGAGCTCGAATAACAACATAAAACAGTTAAGCTCGCGAGCCTAAAACAAACTAAATTCGCAAGTTTCAAAACGAGTCAAGCTCGTGAGTCGAACTCGAGCTTGTAGAATTTAATACGAGCTTCTCGAACTCAAACTCGTGAAATTTAAAATGAGCCGAGAGTACAATACTCGGTTCGGCTCGGAAAAGTTAAATTAAGATTAATTAAAATTTGAGATTTTTCTCTCCCTACAATAATGAGTTTCATTTTCGATTGCAACTATTGCCTCTCCAAATTTAAATTTTAACAATAAAAATAAAAATATGTACATATAACAAAATAAATAATTTAATATAATTTAAATTATTATTTTTCCATGTAAAAAGAATGTAGAGGGTCTCATATTAATTTTTGAATCTCAATTTATTTAACATTATCAATTTTTTTGGTATATATAATGGATTGAAATCCTAATTGTTTTGTGAATCTCATGAATTTAATTGAGATTGAGCCTTAATTTATGAATTTAAGGAATATAAATAAAATTATGAAGAAAAAGAAAATAAAATTACTTTTCAAAAGGAAAAGGTACCGTACATCCACCCCACGTCATAGAATAGCTACTAAGGAGAAGCGCAACCCAGGAGTTGGATCGGACAGTCCCCCTTCCTCCCCTCTCAATTGCCGAAATCCAAACACGTAAACCCTAACGCTCCTCATCCATTCTCAAAATTTTTAAGCTTCTTATCAAATGTCCTGACTCATCAATAACATCTACCACTTCAATTTTCCCCTTAGGGTTTTTGATTTTGACGTTTGTTCTGCCATGGACATCGAGCAAAAACAAGCTGAGCTAATTGATCATTTCGTCAAGAAAGCTTTAGCTCTGAAAGGCTCCGCACTCGGGCCTGTAGTTCTTGAAGCTACTTCACACCCATCCCTCTTCGCCTTCTCCGAGATTCTAGCCGTACCCAGAGTCGCTGAGGTCAGGATCATGTTCATTTCCGATTTTCTAGTCAGTTCATTTGATATTTTTACTATCCTCTTATTTTTATTCTTGAATTTGAATGAAATGAGGATTGATTTCTCTCTTTTATTTGATTGAGGTTTTTTTAGTTTTTATTATATAGTAAAATTGGATTAAGGTGTTCGTGTTCTTGCGTTGATAAATGGATATTTGCAGCTCGAAGGAACTGAAAATTCCGCGTTTGTTGATCTGCTACGGTTGTTTGCACATGGCACATGGTCCGAGTACAAGAGTAAGCTGGCTCCTGTTTCTCTGGTTCTCTTTAGGTTAAAGTTACTCTTAAGTTGGGTTTCTAGTTGGATATATATTTGGGCTCTTCCATATGGGAAGAGTAATATCGTCAACGTGAATGCACCATATTGATGAAACTCTAGTTCTGCCTTAATCTTCAAAAGGAAATCATATAGTTATGTCTTATTTTCCTTCTTACACGAGACAAATGTCTTGAGATATCATATTCTCAAAGTATCTGCAGTATTGTGCTGAAACTGTTCTTGAGGATTCAATACCTATTAGTGCTTGAGATTTTTTTGTCATTAACTTGAAACGAGTGGGATAAAGGCAAATGATCTTGTGGGTAGCTGGATTATGAGTTTTATGTTAGGACCTTTCTGTAAACTGTTTCCTATCTTCTTGTCCAATGGAGTATGATAAGATGATTTTTGAGAAACTAGATGATACTTTATCTGGTCTGTGTTCTATTCTCTTGAATGCTCGTATTAAGCATAAGGATTGATTTTTGGTATTAAATGTATATCTGGAGTCACTTAAAACTTCAAGTGAAATGCTCGAGGAACGGCATGCTCAAAACGTTATCTGTGGACTTTTTATTTATTTTTTGGATTTGAAAGAATGGGTGTGGAATTTTAGATGTCAAGAGTTATTATTTAGGTTGGGCTTCTATTTCTTTGCTTGACAAATCTAAACACCAAGTTTAGGTGGAAAAGATAATTGAAGCATGGTTTGATGCTGGCAATTGCTTTATCCTTTGGAGAATGAAACTTGAATTCAAAATTGGTAGGACCATAGAGGAAATTCACAATGCGTAGTCACATGCAGACCAGTGCTTATTTTTGTTTTCCAGGGGAACATTTGTTTCTCAGTGGGCGTACTTAAAAGAGAAAAGACCTGATTTATATATTTCCTTTGAGAGATTGTGATTAAATTAAGAGTTATGCATATTTCTTCACAGATAATGCTGGTCGTCTTCCGGAACTGGTTCCTGATCAAGTCCTCAAGCTTAAACAACTTACTGTGCTCACACTTGCTGAGATGAACAAGGTATGTTTGCTTGGATTCTAAGCCCAATATGCAGTACTGTTCTGTATGATTTGAGTTTGTATATATTATGAAGATTATTGACATTTTAAGTTGTCATCTTTACATTCCGTACACCTATGCAAACACTACATACTATATTATAATTCAACTGATCCTTCCTATGAGCTCATCATGATGTTATACATTTCCAGGTTCTAGCCTATGATCAACTAATGCAAGAGCTTGATGTCACAAATGTTCGTGAGCTTGAGGACTTTCTGATTAATGAGTGCATGTATGCGGTATGTTTCTTCCAACTAGACTCCTTTTTTGCCTGTATTAAAATCTTGCAAGTCAAGCAGATGATGAGTTAAATTCGTTAGTTGTCTCCTTTTCTTAACAGCTGTTATGGAAAATCTTTTCAATTGTTATCATAGAATTTCTATGTCTATACTGATTTGTTTGAGGAAAAAAGTTAACAAAAATATTCTAATGTTTGTATTTTCTTTTCCCATTAGGGTATAGTTAGAGGAAAGCTGGATCAATTACGAAGGTGCTTTGAGGTCTGTGAAACATTTCCCTTGCATATAAGCTCTTGCTGTTTTTATTTTCCTTACATCCTTCGGGTGTATTGAAACATTTCTAATACTTTGTGACATACAGGTCCAATTTGCAGCTGGGAGGGATCCTAGACCGGAACAGCTGGGAAATATGTTACAAACACTATCAAGCTGGTAACAGACAGACAAAACCTTGTTGCATCTGTATATTATCTTTTGTTTTTATGCCTTTGATAACCATTGTGATCAGTGTTGTTAAGGCGGGAGGCGCCGTCGAGGCGAGAGGGTCTTGCCTGGCCTTTAAGGCGAGAGGCAAGCGCCTGACGGGGCCTTTTTTAAAAAGGAGCTGCTATATACAGTTCCATATATATAACCATAAAACTCATGTATAAAGTAAAAAATAAACATCAAATATTGTTTAATGACAGCCTATAAACTTGGTCAACTTAACAATTCATAACAACCAAACACTAATCAAATTTGGTCAATTTATTATCAATTCATCATTACTATCATAACACGTGTCATGAACTAATCATCCTACTATCATGCACTAACTTTACAACTGTCAAAACATCATAATCAAAAACATATACAAAACAAAATCAAAACCTCATTCAAAAACAAGAGCAGCAGCAGCAGCAGCAGCAGGGGGAAATGGAAATCCAACAAAATTTTGGCAGCATAACATCGTATATAATTGAAAGTTTAACATGAAGGAAGTTGATTTGAAGATGAGAAAGAAAGAGAAAAAAAAAGGGAAGAGAATCTGAACAATGTAAGCAGAACAGCAAATGAAAAACAGAGCATGAGCACCTGTGCCTTCTTCTTCTTCTTTCTAGGGTTTTTTCTTCACAAGAGGAGCAACAGGCTGTCTCTCTCTTTGTTTCAACGTACCTAGTCTTATTATTATTATTATTATAAATTGTAAACACCTGGACCTGACAAAATTTTAATTTAAACTGCCTTTTTAGAGAGGAGATCACCTCACCGCCCGGTGCCTAGGCAAGCACCTGGGTCACTTAAGTCAGAAAAGTGAGGCATCCGGCAAAAAGGCGATGACCCCTCGCCTCGCCTTAGCGCCTAGGCGAGTGCCTCAAATACCTTTAACTACACTGATTGTGATCATTTATCCTTGAATGTATGAACATGTCAAATAATTCCATAATTGCATGCTAAGTTGCATCCTTAAGTCATTGGAGCAATTATATTTGTCTCTTTTACAGTTAAGCTTTCTTAACTCAAGCTGATTAGATCAAGCTAGTTGTAGTCTCATTATTCAGATTCCAGCATACTGAAGCTTTGGATTCTAGTATTTATTCACTATTAATAGATTTGAAACATTGTTACCAAAACTTGTATCTTAGTGTACTGGCTGTACTACTGATTATCTTTTCTTTTGTTAATTTATTTTATTGTGAAGTTTCTTATTTCCAATGTTAGCTTTTCAACTTCTTATTGATATTTAGGTTGGCTACATCAGAGAATCTACTCGTCTCGATTCAAGAGAAGATAAAATGGGCTGATACTATGAGCGAATTGGACAAAAAGCATAGGAAGGATGTGGAAGATAGGGTAGAAGAAGTGAAGAAATCTCTTTCCCTCAAGGTCAGTTGATTCCAGTTTTATATTCTCCAGTTTAGTTTGTTAAGAAATTATATGTGTACGTGTTCTTTTTGGCCTTGGGAGGAGGGGGAATGGTGGTGATGCAGTATTTTGATCCTTCACCACCAGCATATTCATCCAGCAATGAAATAGAGAAGTTACCATGAAGGATTAAAAAACAGAAACTTATTTTTTGTTGCCTCCCTCTCCCCCATGCCCAATGCATATGTGCCATTGGGTCCTTTCTCTCAAACTCAAAACCCAACTTTTACATTGTGCCTGTAAGTTGGGTGGAAGAGTGGAGGTGCATACATATCATATATCAAAGAGCTTTTTATCCAGTTTCTGGGATATGTTGGTCGATGCGTCTTACTTACGTTGTGGCAGAAGTTACACCCTGTAAGCAGGCAGACGTTGACTTCAGAGGGCATGAGGAGATCTACTCTGAACCTGGTGGAGTGATGGACTATGAGGAAGACCGGAGCCGGCCTAAAAGGTATACTATTTCTTATGTTATTTTCTCAGTGTTTGAGATCTGCAGATGGAGATGCAATGTTGAATCATTGAAATCACATCACATCACAGTACATCTTTCGATTTTCTCAAGCTTGGAATGAGTAAATGTTGTAGTGGTAGAAACAAGTGCTATTTTCTTGCTGTTTTATTGGCTGATTTGTAAAAATTGCAGGAGGCGGCATCCTATATCTTGAAGATATATTAGATAGTTGAAGAATCTCATTGGATAGGGGTTTTTGGGTACATGCCAGATTTTCATTCATGACATTCCAACAACAACATGATTTGTGATTTGGGGTACAGTAGTACTTCCTCGCTGAAGTGAAAGTTTCCATTGTCAATTTAGACTGGAATTTGAAAACTATTAACCTGTTGTTTTAAACCTACTGTTGTTCATATTGAGTTAGAAAGAATGGAACCAAATCTTTTGGTGGTGCGGCTGAAAAGTTACGGAGTAGTGGTTCGATAATGATTCTTATCATTCTGATATTGAAGATTAACCTTCAATTTGCTGCAAATGTTGGCCTCTGTTATACAGGAAAATCGTCTACAATTTTATTGTCTGATGTGTTTTAGCACCGTTTCCAATTTGTGTTTCATGAATGAAAACTTAGCATTAGCATGGTGGAAAATTCTTGCCTGCTCAGTCAATAAGAAATTATAATTGTTACTTTTTTATCCAGTCTTAAGCACACTGATTAAGCAATTAAGCTACGTTTAGTGAGCCATTTAATACTGTTTGTCAATATATATATATATAATTTAAGAATAAGTTAAACTATATTAATAACAGATTAGGGTAATTTTGATAAGGGAAAATTATGATTTTTTTGACAGATTTTCTTGTATTTTTAGAATGAATGTTATTTTTTTAATTTATTTATTTTTTTTAAAAAAAAGACCACAAACTCGCAGAGGCGGTTGGGGCTATTTTCGCCTAAAGAAACTAAATTAAATGAAAAAACAAATAAATACTGAGATATTTCCTCATATATAAAAAGAATAAAAACAATTTTCTTCGGATGTACAACCGAAGAAATCCTTCATTTTCTCCTCTTAGGCGAGCAGTCATCAGAGAAAGAAAATATTATAGAAGATTCCTGCGAGCGCCGTTTGGGGCTCACTCTAACTGGAGGCTGGTAATCAGTTGAGCCGATGAGGTGAGGAAAATTAAGCTTAGCTTTAGAACCGCGCATCTTAAAAGCAGCTTGGTCATATGCAAGAGCTGCATCCTCGGGTGTTTCGTAAGTTCCAAGCCACACTCTGGCTCCATTTTTCTTCGGATCTCTAATCTCCGCCGCGAACTTTCCCCACGGCCTTCTCCTCACTCCTCTATATTGACATCCTTTAGAATCATTGCCGTTCTTAGTTCGCGACTGCGTAACTTTTGAACTTGTAACTGCAGAATCAATGTCAGGACTAGTGAGTGCATCGAAAAGTTCCGCCTCTTTGGCGGCGATCACCGTGGAATCGAATTGATTGAGCGAATCCCACAGTAAGTTCCATTCATTATCAACTAAGAAATTAGAAATGCTCATTTGGTAAGAATCGTTGACTGATTCCGTTGATAAATCATTGGATGTATCAGTAAAAGGAAGAGTAGAGAAGCTCGATTCCTTGCTTGAATTAAATTCTGGAATACTCGCTAGGTTTTCGAAATCATCGTTGAGTAGGTATTGTTGAGATGTATCAGTAAAAGGAAGAGTAGAGAAGCTCGATTCCTCGCTTGAATTAAACTCTGGAATACTTGCTAGGTTTTCGAAATCATCGTTGAGCAGGTATTGTTGAATCAACTCCGGAAACGCCAGGTCATCTAGTGAGGTACTTTGTCCCAACATTTTCTCTCTCTAATTGGTAGTATTTTTTGACTGCTGTTGGACTGTCTGATTTTCCGATTATGACTCTCCATATATATAGTAGATAATTTATTGAGTTCTTGAAAAGCTCCATGGATTCTTTCTAGGAAGTTGCTAATTGAATACTTACTTCCACATGTGTTATTAGGATTATTTGTTTTATTTGAGTTGTTTGTTTATTGTTATCTTTTGATCAGTAGTGGTCGTTGGATGACGATAGTAGAACCATGTGTAGGGAGACTGAGACATAGAAATTAATTAGTAAAAATTCCCTTCATGGCACATGAATAAACAACAGATTTAAACTAAATAATTGCAGAATTAATTATTGTATAATGTGCACGACTAACATGAGTTTGAATATTTAATTTCTTGGAACAACAGTGTTATTTTCAGTAATTTTATACTATAGAGTTGTTACACGTAATCATATAATAATATGTTCTTTCTAAGCATAATGTGCTATAAAGGAAGCATGAAGAAAAAAAGGAGTTCTTTATTTATATTTCAAAAATTATAAAATAAACCTGTTAAGATTATTTATACAGTGCATATTTAGATCACATTAAGTGCGTTTTAGGCTATTAAAAGTATAGATCTAAATCTTGCATAGAATAATCAAAATGAATTGTACCGTTTATTTTCAAGCTCATATATGATATGGCTTCAGACTTACATTGGAAAATGCAGAAGTGATGATCTGAAAACTGAATTGTTTATTGTGATTGGCAGAGTAACCAAAGCCAGAGGTGTTAAATTAAACTTCATTGTTCATTTTATATGAATGACAAAAAAAAAAAAATTAATAATTTAATTAGTTGCATTTTTATTTATTTTCTATGAAGTACTATTAGTTGATTAATTAATTTTATAAAATAGTTTTAATCATGTACTTAAAGGCAATATTTTACCCAATTATTTGGAAATAATATATAGTTCTTAAATTTTATTATATAATATTGATGAACAATTTTATTTTCATAACATATCAAAAATTGAAAAAGAGTGATATTACTTGTGTTACACTGAGATATCTCAGCAAGGAATAAAAAAGGAAAAACAAAATTTAATTAACAAATTATTATATATTATTAAATTTTGATTTTTAATAAACTAGCCTTTTATTTGTTATTAATATTTATCTCTAAAGTGTTAAATCTATAGTGTTTCAATAGTTTTAGGAAACTAATTTAAAAACAGTGTTTACTTTGTTATTTTTCTTCTTTATTAAGTTTCTCATGCTCATATTTTATTTTTATTGCATTTGAAAACATAATTTTAACTTTTTATCATTGATTTTCGAATGACTAAGTTAATTACAAGAGGAAGAAAAAAATCCATTGTTAAACATGAACCATGCCTTAATTGGTCCAGGTACTTCAGTTAAAAATCCATATTCTTTCAACAACCATAAGAACCATTGGGCGAATTCATTCAACAGCCTTCCTTTCGACTTCAAATCATCCTACCCGTTCCCATCTTCCATATTTCTCCCTTCTTCATTTCATTCTTCCACACTTTATATTTAAATTGGCAATTGTAATGGATAGAGATCCAACTTTAGAAAAAGGCTTCAAAATCTAGATGATTGTCGATGACAGTTATTTATGGAGAGGTACATTTTAAACTCCTTTTGATTTTGTTGAAGATTTATATAGAGGTATATGTAGGGTATATATACTGGTAAATGAAGGTTATATATACTAATGATTTTGGGTATTATTGTTAGAAACGATTTTGAAATATTAAATTTTGTTAAATCTGTTTGAAGTATAGTATATATAGTAGTATATATAACTCATATATATTATTTGTATGAAAATTTTATTATGAAATGATTGATTTGAGTTTATACTATGATTTATAACATCAATTTAGGATTATATAGCTTATATACTATCATTTTAAACATTATTTGAATTTATATATATTGTGTCCCTATATAGCCTATATATATACTATTATATGTTAGTATATATATGAGATATATATACTTATGAAAAAATATATTATGCTAAATATGGAAATATATATAATATATATATCTATCTTATTTATTATTAAATTTGATCAACTGAATTATTCTGAAAAATTTTATGTCAAAATCAGATCAAGAGCAGAACAACAGTTAACTCCACCAAAGCAAAGGAGAAAAGGGAATGAGAATCAAATGCAAACGCAAGCAAGACCTAAAGAGGTATACAACAAGAATGCATACAAACATATTAATATCATACATAACAGTATGTATATGTTATATATACACTCATATATATCAATAATTGTATATGTGATGGTATATATAAGTTATATATACTATCATATATATCAACATTTGAATTTAATATATGACACTATATTTAGCTTATAAGTACTATTTTAACTGTAGTCTAAAGTCTATGTTTGCCTAATATGTCATTTTTTTGACATGTGTTTGGTTAAGAACTTTTAAAATTATATATATCTTATATATATTTTGAAAACAGTATATATAATCTATATATAATAGTATATATAACTTATATATATATTATTCTATCTGTTATTTACGGTCTAAATTTGTCCCAATGCGTCATTTCTTTAATATGTGTTTGATTTAAAATTTTAGAATGAGCTCTTTTAGTTCCTAAAATGAGAGTTTTTTCCGGACTTTTCCCTTAGATGAACTGCACCTGAAGATAGACTAGGCTTCTAGAAGCTGTAGGTGCACCTTCATATGAGGAATTTAGATAGCCCATTTCTGGGAGTTGCAAATATTTATCAAGGATTGAGCACTGCACGCGTTTTCTTTTTGAAACAAATTTTATTAGAATATAGTAACATTTGATATTCATAGACATGTATTTACTCATTAAAAATATTAAAATATTCAGAAATTGGTCTTATAATATATTTTTTTTATATTGTATCTCCAAATCATATCTAATAGATTTGGAGTTTAGAATTTGGACCGGATTATGAATCACACAGCGTGCGCATTATTAAGGGTTTATGAGGATACTATTATTTAGCAATACAATTTACGTCATCATGGATTTTGTCCAAATAGTTTAATAAGATTTTATGGTTTTAAAATGAGTATAAACTCAACTATAACACATACACCTAAATGTATTTGATAAATGTATTTTCTTTGACATAGTTTATTGTGAATTTGAATTTCTCCATCCTCAAGATCACGTGGTGGTGCATCGTTTCCTCAATTCTAGGAATTAGGAAATTTACTTCCCTGTACAGATCTGGATTTGATTCTTACCTGACGAAGAAAGAGCAAGTTTGTTGTAATATACTAATATGGGATGGGATGGGATTTGATATCCGAGCATATGACACCTCCGTTTTAAAAAATTTATGTTTTGTAACCAGTAAAATTATTTACTCCAAATTCCTGAAATGATAGATATTTTTTATTATTATTTCATGCAACCATAAAAGGGAGCGTGATGCAATGGAAAATTTGTCGCCACTATAGTAATTGCAAGATAAGGCTGTCTACATTACACTTTGCGATGTGTAAATACGAGATGGCTTTGTGCGCCAGCCTACCCTTTATTTCATATAAGTATCGCATTTATTGAAAAATTAATAGTAATTTCTTTATTCTTGTAAGATAATAGTGATATTTTTATGTGCATAGAAGGGAAAATATCCTTTATTTTATTTTTTTTTATAGGATGATTAAACAAATAAATACTGTTGTTAACAAATTTATTTTGTTTATTTTTCTTTATTCTCTCCGTCTGTATATAAATGTGATGTTTAGTTTATTTTTATTTATTCTTTTTATTTATTTACTCTCTACGTGTTATTTTTAATTTGAGCTGTATAAATTTTTTTATTACTATTAATCATTACGATACTGATTGGTTTTCACAATACTTTATAAAATCACACTTTATTTGAGGACAAAAGTGATAGTTGTTTTATTTTCTTGGCTCATGGAATTTGAACAGTTTGCAAATTTTCATTTTTAATTTTGCAATAATATTCTTTAATTTGTTTGTCTTCTTAATCTAGGGGTTATATGGAAACGGGACCAAAAATCTGCTGCAAACCATTGATCCCTAACTCCTGCGTCTTGAATTCAAAGCCATCAAAATCAGTGAATTGATTCAGCTGAATGTGGATCTGAAACTAAAGGTCATGAATTTAACCGTACAGATTCAAACCTTGCTTGTATATCACCCAAACATATGCCTGTATATTGATTTGTTTATATAAATAATTGATTGTTGATTATGTGATCTTTTGATTTTCCAACCCATGTTACTTGATTCTTTCAAGATTTCCGGATTCTTCCCACTAATTAATTGTTCTCATTTAAATTATTTTCATTCTTTAATTTTAATATGCAACTGTTCATCAATAATTCAAACTCAAAACTATTAGATAGATTTCAAATTCAAATTGGATTAACAAAAGAGCTTATTTCCTTCATTCTTCAATGGAAAAATAAAAGAAAATTCATGATTTATTATTTAGAAGTTGCAGATGTTTTTCTACGCTTGGACCGAACAACGCCCAAATCGGACGAAAATGAAATTGAACTTGAAGATGACCGTGCTGGTGAGCCACGCTTGTTAGTCACCCTAACTGGGTCATAGTCAGTTGAGCCAATCAAATGAGGAAAATTTAGCTTGGCTTTTGAGCCTCGCATCTTAAAAGCAGCTCTATCATAAGCTAGAGCTGCATCCTCCGGAGTCTCATAAGTCCCAAGCCACACTCTTGCGCCATTTCTCTTAGGGTCTCTAATCTCTGCTGCATATTTTCCCCATGGCCTTCTCCTCACACCTATGTATTGCCACCCTTTAACCGGTTTAACCGGCGTGTTGCTTTTACACTCCCCCAAAATCTCTTCAGAACTAGCAACCCCATCGTCTGATTTAGTTTCAACTTCCGGCTTTGATGCTTCACCAACTGGAGAATCGAACGGACTCAATAGACAGAATTGCATTGTTGGATATACTGGCATTATTGCTTCATCAGTCGGAGAATCAACCTGATTCAACGGACTGAACTGTGTCATTGCGTCAGTTGTTGGTGAATCAACCTGACTCAATGGACTAAATCCAGTACTGTTGGATTCAGTATCAACTAAAGAAGTAGTAGTATCAAAGAAAACATCATCAATATCATCAAATTTGAAAGGAACATAACTGGAAGAACAAGTAGAAAACAGACAACTAGAGCTTGAATCGAAATAAGAATCGACTAAGCTTTCAAAATCATCTTCAAGAAGATAACGCTGAATCGACTCTAAGACAGAGAAATCATTATCATTACTAGTACCAGACACTCCCAACCCATTTTCCTCAAACATTTTCTTGTTTTTTCTCTTCTGAAATCTTGATTATGTTTATGTTTCTTAAATTTCGCTTCTGGGGTAATCGTATATATAGGTTAGAAAATTATGGGCAGAATAGTACCATATTTTTTATTTATTAAACCTATTTCTTCGAAACTGCTTAATATAAGGTTTTTTTCACATGTTTTAATCAGTTTATTAATTTAGTTTTGGAATCTCCAGGTGTAGTCTTTGGCATTTATTTAATACGTACCCATGTGGATAGAAATTTAATTATATAGTGCCAAGTTCTGTGTCAAATTGTCTTTATTCTAATATCCCATATCGTCCTGAACTAATATACTACGGCTTGCATAAAGTCATTTTTTTATTAGTTAGGTGGCATAATTAAATATATATACCTCTAAGAGTATGTGCCACGCCACGATAATAATATATACATATTACTGTATGCTAACTCTGCAGGCTAATTATACGAGTATTCTTTATTAGTTTAATTATAATGTCATATGCTTTGATTAGTGGGAAATTGTTTTAATTAGATTAATTTAATAGATTGCAATCAAGAATTATGTCTGATATATATATACGATTTTTGTTTTTTCTTTATTTTAATTAAAGATAATAATATACATCTGGTCTCATAATAATTAATTCAAATAATGATATTTTCTCTTGAAATAGCTAAAATTATGTATTAAGAAGTTAATTATCTTTTAACATAAAAATTGATTCTTTATTATGATCTTATGAGTTGGATTTGTATTAGAGTATATTATTTGTGATTTAATCAATCTTGAAAAATTTCTTGACTTGTAAGAAGTGATTTACTGGATGTGAAGACTTGCTGCGTCTATTATTCATTTATTCTTGATGTGCCTACTGACCTAACATGAAATCAATTTTCAAATAGATTTGATGGGCTTTTAGGTTTAAATAAAAAAAACTGTGTTAAAATTTTAAATGTGGACGCTAAATAGAGTGTTCGCATACTGTATTTGCGAATATTAATGGTTCGTATAGTGTTTATGCGAACTTAATAAATTTTTTTTTTCACAGTTCGCATACTAGGTTTGCGAACTTGTGTCAGTATATAAATCAAATACGAACTCTCTAAAGGTTAGATTTTCTATTCATAGTTCGCATAACTGGTTTGCGAACTCACTTTAAATGTCCAGATTACAAATTTTAACACAATTTTCTGTCCACTTTCAAAATTATAACACTTTGTTTAGAAATCACTCGGGCATTTAGCTTACTAGCACATATCCTATTTTAGGAATGGAGAAAATTAATTTTTTCTAGGGTTTTGGTTTAATATTAAGATGCTTTTATAGAGCGGTTTTAATTTTCAGTTCAGTTATTTTTTGAACCATGAAACAACAAACAAATAGAAAATTAATCGATTTTCTCTTATACAAACTGAAGAACGAACTGAATTTTCAGTTCTGCTCAGGCCGGTTTATCGGTTCAACGAATTTTTTGCTCACCTCTAGCTTGAAGAGCGGAGCAATGGATTGATGGCAAATATATTCTTTATTGAACAATTCAAGCTTGGAACTCTCAAAAATTAACATTTTGATTAAAAGGCCTGACCCGAACCGGGAAAATTTGCCCATATTCATAAGTTAAGCTTTTTAACCTATAGTGATACATTATTATCTAACTTTGGCTTTTCCAACACACGTTAGTACTTGTATTTTTTCAAGAGGTTAAATTAATTAGATCCCTTAGATAATTTTTCTTTTATTTTTAAGATTATTCACTTAGCCTAATGTATGATTACATATTTATTTGTTATAATAATGTGGTTAGCTTTTTTACGTAGTTTCAAATTCATGTCATTCTCTCCTAAAATTACGGCCGATTTTGTTATGTATTCTACGATATTATTCGATTTTGTTATGTACTTTACGATATTATTCTTTTTTTTTACCGATCGTACGATTTTACTGTCGAGATAATAAAATCATTATAATTCAGATTGTAAAATGTAAGTTTTTATAAGCTACTTTGATAAAAATAGAATACTATGCATCAAAATCTATTTACTATAGCAGTCTAACACTGACTATTTTACTCTTTAGTTCCCCGCTTTGACTGAGGAGAATCAGTATCTCTGTCCGATGAACAGATTGAACTTGAAGATGAAGCATATTGCTCTTGCAACCGGCGCTTGTTCGTCAATCTAATAGGTTGGTACCCATTTGAGCCAATCAAATGAGGAAAATTGAGCTTGGCTTTTGGACCCCGAATTCGGAAAGCTGCTCTATCATAAGCTAATGCTGCATCCTCAGGAGTTTCATAAGTACCAAGCCAAATTCTTGCGCCATGTCTATTAGGATCTTTAATTTCAGCTGCATATGTTCCCCAAGGTCTTCTTCTTACTCCTCTATATTGCCATTCTTTAGATTGTACTTTGCTTTTATGCATTACCATTACTTCTTTAGACCTAACAGCTGCAGTTTGAGGTTTAGGTTTTGGTTTTGGTTTTGATTTCGGTTTATTGACATGCATTGTTGTTTCTGCAACTTTACTAAATTGGGCAGTATTAGGTTCAATATTAGTTAAAGTACTAGTGTCAAAGGTGAAGTCATTAAGATCATCAAATTTAAAGTTGGCAGTGTTAGCAGGAAAGAGATTCGAAAAGCTTGAATCATCGATGATGGAGTTTACTAGGGTTCCGAAATCATCCTCAAGAACGTTACTGGAAAAGCTTGAATCGTCAAATGAATTTGCTTCATGGGGATGATTAGAAAATCTTGAATCATCAAAGCAATTTGCTAGGTTTTCGAGATAATTTTCATGAAGAAGATGATGATTAGAAAAGCTTGCATTATCGAAGGAATTTGTTAAGTTTTTGAGATCATCTTCGTGATGAAAATGATTATAAAAGCTTGAATCATCACAAGAATTTGCTAGGTTTTTGAGGCTATCTTCATGAAGGATATAATCAGAAGAAAAGCTAGAATCTTCAAATGCATTGGCTATGTTTTTGAGATCATCTTCAGGATGAAGATTATTGGAAAAGCTTAACCCATCATAGGAATCTGCTAGGTTTTCTAACTCATATCCTAGGAAATGATTAGAAAAGCTCGAATGATCAAAGGATGTTGCTAGCTTGTCTGAACCATCTCCTTCAAAATGATTAGAAAAACTTGAATCTTCAAAGGAATTTGGTGGGTATTCAAGAAGATCATTAGAAAAGCTTGAATCATCAAAGTTACAGGCTTTAAAATCATCATTAGGAAGATAAATAACAAAGCTTGAATCTTGAAAGTTGGAGGTTTTGAAATCATGTTCAAGTAGATAATAATAATAATTAGCGAAGTTTAATTGGTCGATGGAGTTGGGGAGGTTTTCAAAATCATCGTCAAGAAGATAATGCTGAATCGATTCCAACAGAAAGAAATCATCAGCAGAAAGTGAGGTATTCTTCTTCCTAAACATTAATACTTTTTGATGCTTTCTAAAAGATGGTTTATGTTGCGGTTGGTAGGTATGCATGCATATATATAGGTCTTACGTTGCAGTAATATATAATATTTGATTCCTGTCTTTTTCCTTACATTAGTTATATATTAGAAAGGAATGTTTGCTATAGGTTTTTATTTACATATAAGTTTGATAATATTTTGATGCGACAAAAGTTACAAATTACAATAATAAATTCACAACCAAACAGAATATAAGTTGAGTATGGCCAGCACCAAACAGATGACGAATGTAGTGACCGTTTGGACCACTGCGTATTAGCAGCTGCTAACCTCATGGATTCCATTAATTAATACGTGTATTGACGTGTAATCCATTAATTAGGGGAAAAAATACTTTGATAATCACACAATTATGAGTTTAGTCGCTAATAGAAGCAAGAGGATTAGATCTGATCATTGATTTGCATGATTGTAATTAGTGTTAAGCATACTTAAAGTTCATTGTATAAAAGGTTACAACAAGTATAAAACAAAACGGTTTGGGAAGCACAAAAAAACATAGCCAACATAAATAAGAGCTGAATTCACTAGTTGCACCGCCCCAACAACACTTTGAAAGTGATCTTAAACTATATTAAACTAATCTAAAACTGTTAATAAAATATACTTAGTGGGCGATATATCATTTTCACTTCATTTTATGTTTAACAAAATTATTATTACGTGTCAACATAATTTTTCATAACTTATAAAAATAATTTCTCCTAAACTTATAAATCTAAATCTCTAATTAACTAAAACTGTATATTCAGATTTTGAAATCGACACTTTTTAATTTTTTAATTTCAGAAAAATTGGCGGTTTGGAATGTTGTGTTTTCAATTTAATTCATATATCGTATTAATATTAATATTAATTAATCTTGCTTCAAGATATTATAAATAATAATAGTAATAATTTTACCTCTGTAATTTTAATTCTTAACAAGAACTAAAATTAAATTAATCTAATCATAGTAACAAGGTTTTGTATTACAAATATCTTATAAAAGCTTTAATTTTTGGAATCTTGGAGCTGTTGATTAGATGAGTCCAAACGTTATTAACAAGTGATTAATCACTTCACCTACTCTAATTATTATTTTATTAGTTTAAATGTACCATAATATTTTAGATAAAGGTATTAAAAAGTGTACATTTTTTAAAATATTATATCTTTTTAGAGCCTCCTCTTCCCGAAGTTATAATTATGCATGATTGGATCATTAATTAATAAAAATGTTATCGTTTTGGTGTTGAATCCTTTTCAATTAGATTATTGATTACCAATAATATTCACAAAAATTGATATATAATAATTTTTTAATTCTTCTGCTAATTATTTATTAGTTTATTAATCTGCCTTACTCATAACACTGCCAAAAATATTAACCAAAATTAACATAATAAATTTTGTTTTAAATAATTAAAGATTGATAATTTATTAAATCACTTTTTATTTTAGAAATTATCCCAAGAAATGCATCAATTATTTATTTCTTAGGTAAATAAAATATTTAAATATTTCAATAATTAATGAATTTAGTTAAATTATATTCTTAATATTTTTATATAAATTGAATACATATTATTTTTATTTTTCTATGTCAACTTGAGAATGATTCTATCTTTATTATATAGTATAATTCTTATAATGGCATTAGAGTTATGAATGTAAGACCAATAGAGTACTGACGATTTCACATCAATTAATAAATTAACAAAGGCTTTAAAATTAAATTAGTAAGAGACATTAGTTACTATAAATTCTTCAAGTGAAAATTTTAAACTTAATTATAAAATATTTAGTTCTTTATAAGTGATTAAACAAATTAATTCATTGGAAATAATTTAGTAAATATTTAAAAGGAATAAGGGTATTTTTGAAACAAAATTTTACCAATATATTTTGATATTGTATTATAATCTTAATTATGCACTTAGTAGTTAGGTTACTGTTTCACAGTAATAATTTTTAATATTTCGTCCGGTTAAAACTAAAAACTATTTTATAAAAAAAATAATAATATATTTATAGTGAACTAATATTTTATAGTTTTTTGTTTAAAAAAAAAATCTAGTTTTTTTTAAATAAAAGTTCAAAACGGTTAAAATTGAGCCGGTCTAAATAGTTATTAGTTTCTTCCGGTTCTAAAATAATTTTGATTAATTTGCTATTTTGTCCTTAATATACTATTTTGTTATTCTAATTCCAAGAAGTTCATAATAATAGTGTCACTCGATTTTAATATAATTATTAAAAACTCTTTAAACTTTGTATTAAATAATATTGTCTTTTCGTCCATTTTTTAATAATATTTTTCATTAAATTATTTAAGAATATAACATAATATTTTAAAATATTCATAAATATAGCATAATAATGTCAAATATTAAGGATTCAATAATAATTATATTAAAATGTAATGACTAATATTGATATTAGTCAATATATCAAACTAAAATTCAATTTTTTTCCAAATCCAATTTTGATTGTTCGCATTTCCAAATTGATACCTAATTATAGAATTACAAATTAATACTTAATTATGACTAAAAAAATTGATAAATGTTTTCTTTTCTTTTCTCTAAATATTAATATAACAATAAACGGTAATAATTTATTAATATTAACTTTTTTAACTCGTGAAAATTGTAGAAATTACTATTTATTTAAATATATAAATATTTTATAAATAATACATTATTAAATCTTGGATGGTTGAGGCTGAAATATTTTTATAAATATTGGAACGTGGAAGTTTGACTAAAGTCAATATAAATAATTTCTAGAAAATAGAAGCAAAATAAACGTTGTTTAAATGGACACAAAGTATATATATTTTTCCAATTCCTTTCACTTTACTTTATGAGAAGAAAATAAAAAGGACACCGTTACATTATTATTTTTAGACAGTTCGCATCTAACTCACATGCTCAATTATATTATTCTTTTGTTCTAACATGTGAATTTTTAATGCCTTTTTTTAAATATATTTTCGGACATTTATTTTCTTTTATATTTGACTATTAATTAACATCTTCCCTCAAATAATAATAATAATAATAATAATAATAATAATTAAGGTAATTGTCTGAATATATTTTTTAATTTAGGAATTAGGGTTTCATAGATAGTTAATTTGTTAGTTGTAATTGATTTTGCTTCTTCATATTGCTTGTATTTTATTTTCCCTGAATTATTTTATTCAAAAGAATCAATAGATTATATATTAATTTATTGTATCAGTCATCTATACTAATAATCATCATTCTTTAAAAAAATAAAATTAATAAATTAAAGGAATTACAAAAATTTAACATACATTGTTTTCAATACGAATGTTTTTTTTTTTTAAAAAAAAAAAGAAAGAAAGAAAGCATAAATGGTTGATCCATGATTTTCATATTCCTTAATATTTTATATAATGAAACATTTATATATAATTGTCGGGTCATGTAGAAACAAGGTTCAAATTTACCGATCTGTTAGGATGACTCAGTTGCATACATCACTACACTTCCACTTGACACATATTGTAATGATAAACGGCTCGTCTCGCCGTGACATTCTCTTGAATTCTCAAAACTTCTGTCACTCCATCCCCGCAGGGGCAGAGAACCCGTCGATGTCTCGACTGTGCTACTAAAGGTTCTGAGGAAGTCGGAATAGGATAGCATAAATCTTGGGGTGGGCTTACTACTTAGATACTTTCAGCACTTATCCGCTCCGCACTTGGCTACCCAGCGTTTACAGTGGGCAATAACTGGTACACTAGAGGTGCCCACACCGAATTGGACCGAACTGTCTCATGAAGTTTTGAACCCAGCTCACGTATCGCTTTAATGGGCGAATAGCCCAACCCTTGGAACATACTACAGCCCCAGGTGGCAAAGAGCCGACATCGAGGTGCCAAACCTTCTTGTCGATGTGAGCTCTTGGGGAAGATCAACCTGTTATCCCTAGAGTAACTTTTATCCGTCGAGTGACAGTCCTTCCGCTCGGCAACGTCGGATCACTAAGGCCGACTTCTATCCCCGCTCGACGGGTGGGTTTTGCAGTCAAGCTCTCTTTTAACTTTGCACTTGATTGGATAGGAATATAAGGTTAGTGTAAACAGTGCATGATGGATGCTTCAACGAAGGCTAACCGTACATACGGCCTTATAAATATTTCTTTGTTATTTTTTTAGAGTTTATGTTTATTATTATTATTTATTAATATAGTATGTATTTTATAATTAAATTTGTATTAACCCTTAATAAATAATAAATTATAATTAGAAGAAATTAAAACACGCGTGGACTAGTATCTTATTAATACTGTTTAGCTCTATTATTATTATTTGTAAAAAACAAAGGGAACCTTACAATTTCCACACTGTGTTTTATATAAAACTATAAAAATATCTCTATGTTTTTATTAAAAAAAAATTGTTGAAAATTATTTCTATGGTTTAACTGTTCATAATAGTTGGTAGGGTGTGGTTGTGGTTGTTGTTAGCTGGTAGCTGATTCAGATTGGTATTCATTAAACATATAATAGCAGTTGCAATTAGACAGTAAAATTATCAATAAATATATAATTATTTATAAAATATTAATTTTTATTTTATTTTAATAAAATTAATATAATTTTAATATAAATCAGTTATCAACTAGAAAAAAAAATTTAAATAGAAGTTTATTAAAACATTAGTTATTTAATATTCCTAATTGCAATTAATTACTGATTTTAAAATTTATTAAATAACTAATCTCTATTTTATGGTACCTAAATCGCTATTAACTGTAAGAAAAAATTAAACCAAATCCATCTAAAAAAAGTTAGCTTGACTTAAACTCGTAGAATTTATTGTAGAATTGTCCTAAAGAAAAGAAATTATTCTAAAATATGAATTAAAATCTAATACAAGTTAAATTAAATTTTATTTTAAATAAATATTTAATTTCCATATAAATTACTATATATTTTCTTTCATTAGCAGAATTGGTCATATTTAGTCAAATTACACAAAAATTTGTAGTTTGGTTTGTATTAGTGACATTTAAACAATGAAAACTTACAATTTATATTAAAAAAATAATCAAAGCTTTCAATTATGAATAATTTAATTCTTTAAAGAAAAATTTTGTGAATATTTTAGTAATAATTAAATGTCATTTTGCACTTTAAATAATATTAATTAATTATAATTATAATTATTAATTACTGAGTGAGTAAGTGTTACCAACCACCAGATGCGATAGTCTGCCAGTATTTCACGATACCAAATGCTAATAGTAATGAGCAAGTAAATAGTTTTAAGGCAATAACTCTTTTTGTCCCCTTAATAGAATAAGATATTGGGAATAATTTGAATATATAGAACTAAAAATATTAAAAAATAATACATAAATAAATAAATAGGCATAAAATTCTTTACATTTTTATTTTTATTTTTGAAATAAAAATAATCTCAAATTTCAGTGGTTTTATACTATTGACCTCATATAATTATTTAAGTCTATTTTCAAAATATTTTTCAACTAAATATAATTTAATCTAACAATATAATTTGAAATTTATGAATTTAACAGTTTCTATATTTTTATATTAATAGATGAATTTGTTGTAATTATTAATTTTGCATTCCATCAATATAAATTAAATTTATATTGCATAAACTTAACAAATTTATTTATATTTTTAAAAAAATGGCCAAAAATGATTTGAATAAAATAAGTTTAAATTAATGATTGAATTTTCTATATTTTTTTAGCATTTTTATTTATTTTATAAAGAGAAAAAAAGTCATTTTTTAAATAAAAAAAAGCATTTATTTGCATTATTTAATAACAATGCAAAAGACATGTGGAGTTTTCTTTTAACATCCAATTTAGTGCGGCATTCTTTATTTTATTGATGATATTTTAAGTTAGCAAAATTAATTAATTCATTTTCTTATTATATTATTTATGAATTTGATACGTTAACCCATATTTAGCAGTTAAGTATATAAATAATTTAGACATCTTTAATTATCTCAATTTCTACATATATACCTTCACCAATAGCTTTTGAAAAACTACGTCGTTTTTCTTGCTACGTGCACCATAAAAAGAGAGTAAGTACTAGTCTAGGAAGGACATTACAAAGTAATTAGCAAGTTCTTGTATTTGATTAACTTAAAACTAATTAAAAGTTAATATTGGATTAATTATAATATAAAATAATAAATAACTTGTAATTGCATTTTCCACATACGTATAATTAAATAGTAAACATGCATTAAGTTATACGAAAATTCAATAATTTTTATAAAATAATAAGAAGAAAAAGACTCGTGTGGACTGTTTAGTTTTGATTCAAATTCAATAGAACAACGTAAAATATATTAATTAATGACACGTGACACTCGTTGGACCAATTAAATAAATTTCATTATTTTTTAATTGTACCCTCCATATAAAAATAGCAACAACCATAATAAAATTATAATTATATATTAAATTCGAAATTCTCTATTTATATATATATATATATATAAGTGTGTAATATGCATGGTATTAGAACAAAGTGGAGAAGAAGAATATCGATGATGCAGGTACAGAACACTTCAGAACCAACGTTCAATACTCTTTTGGAATCAATTCAAAATCATCTTCTTACTGATGATTTCGAAGATCCTTGTTCTGCGCTACTTGCTGCATATACCAATGAATGGTTTCCTTCGCTTCAAGTCGATCCCATTAACGAGATGATGGTTCAGCAGAATCAATCTCCGACTACAATGGATATGACTCGTCAAGTGGCGCTGGCTCGTCCGCCTTACACACCACCGCAGAAACGGAGGAGTTATATTGGTGTAAGGAGACGACCGTGGGGAACATATGCAGCGGAGATCAGAGATCCTAAGAAAAATGGTGCGAGAATATGGCTGGGTACATATGAAACTCCAGAAGATGCAGCTCTAGCTTATGACCAAGCCGCTTTTAAGATGCGTGGTTCCAAAGCTAAGCTGAATTTCCCTCACTTGATTGGTTCAGACCATATGGAACCGGCTAGAGTGAGTCATAAGAGGCGTACGGCTGAGCCGTCGTCGTTGGTGGCGGAGAGTAGCTCTCCAAAGCGAAAAAAGGGTAGTAAGAATATTGTGGAGGGGTTTGAATACGGTGTCGTGGAGCCACCATTTGTTGACGAGCAGTTGATATTCAGCACATTTTTACGGTAAATTGCATTTCTGTATATGTACTATGAAGAAAAATGACACGTTTGGTCCATGTAGGTTGAAGGTCAAATGTGTACTTTCCTCCTCTTCTTTAGTAAAACATCAATGTCATTTTACATTTTGAATGAGGAATTTAGTATTATATAATTATTAAAATTTAAATATTTATTTCTCTTTTATAAGAATTTTCTGATAATTATTTCGTTGGTACCAAAAAAATTTAACATCCCCACTTCATATCTAATTCTAACCAAATAAATAAAGAGAATTCGGAAATCGATTTTTGATAAAAGCTAATCGTTTACAAATAAATTAAATTTCTAGTAAAAATTAATAATTTTTAGATTTATCATTTCTATTAAGTTTTGATTTTTTTAAAAAAAAAATTATATATTTTGACATTTATTTATTATATTTAGTATAGTCCAGTAATTAAGTAATTTGGTTAGTATTAATACCAAACTGTAATAAACAATTCGATAAATTACCATTCGATAAAAATTAATTTGATAAAATTTTAAAAATTCGGTATTTGGTACGGTGAAAAGTACTAATATATTGAATGTATTTAGCTAATCTAATTTTTTTAAAAAGTGTCAGTTGTTTATAATAATTATTAGAAAAATATTAAAAAAAATTAAAAGATTAACGTTTATAAACCGATTTTAAAACACTAAAAACTGTTATGAAATACAACCTTAATTAAATTTTAAGAATAAAACTAAAGGTTAGAAATGTCTAAAAGGCCGAACCAACTCTATTTTTTATACAACAGTCAACAGAGAATTAAAAGCATACATCAAATTAGTTAACATATTACAAACAGTAACTCTGACTGCTAATAATTAAGTTAGTTTACGAATAAAAGGAGGTTTAAAGATATATATGAACACAGGGAAAAATTAGGGTTTTATTTTAGCTTCTGGAAGTAACAACAGAAGCATGCATTATCAATAATTCATGTTTTATATATTTTAATGTTATATTTCCCGAAGTCAAAGATTTTGTACTTCGTGTCTCAGGAGAAAAGGCAACAAAAATAATATATTTTTTCAGAACAAAATTAATTAATTAATTAATAATAATATTGAAAACAATAATTACAAAATTGTAGAACATGTGATTATTTTTTTAAGGTAAAATTATAGTATAAATCGTATAATAGATATATGAAATCTAAGGTTCGTACAAAAGAGAAATTTCCAAAATCTACACATTGGTAAATAAATATTTACAATTTTAAAATAATAATTGTCCATGAATTTGACATTTTTTGACCAAAAAAAAATAAAATTTAAAAGTAAAAAATAAAAAAATAAAAATACAAGGTTGTTAAAAGGGAATAAAAAATTAGACTGAATGTCACGTTTAAAATTTATACGTAAAGGAGCTAATATGATTATTATATTATAATGTTTTAGTTGGAATTATTTACATTATTATTATAAGTAGTAGAAAATGCTAGGAAATTTCTAAGATTGGGCTTTAATTTTGACTTAGGCCCATTGTTAAGTTTATTATGATTTTGGCCCAGATTAAAGGTTTCTTTGAGTCCTTGAAACTCTGCTTGTACACCTTTCCCTACTGAGATTATTGTAATGATACAAGAAAATGGCTAAGCTACAACCCTTCTCATTCTGTTTGTGTGTGCTCATCTTTGTTCATGCTTATGCATAGTATCAATTTCATAAATATGCAGTATATTAATAGGAATCACTTCAGTTACAAGTACTGAATAAAGCATACCATAAGTTCTCTCTTCCATCAACTAACATCCATACTTTCAATTATTTCAAAGTGCATTTGCAAATCTGGAGCTCTATCAGCAAAGTAAAATCGTTCACAAACCTTTAGTTTCCCTCTGCTTCTTCTAGCTTCAGACTGAAGCAGATGAACTAACTTGGCTTTTTCATTACGTATCAAAACTCGTCTGCTATCGCACCATTGCCGGGGTGTTCCATGAAGGATAAAACGCAACTCAGGTGCTCCTTGCATGAGACGTTTTGAGATTCTCTCAATCACGTTATGGTCAGTGATATAAGCACCAGCAGAATTCAAACCCACATCCACATAATGAATCTCTGTGATGCTGTTTAATAGACATTGTTTGCAGCATGGTATGATTTCCAAGTCCTCTTGGGAACAGTTCCTGTTAAAATGGTGTTCTCCTGAATTTACTTCTGCTTCTGAAATACTCAACTCAGCTACTAGCTGGTTAAGCACTGTGCCACCCTTACTGAATCCAAGGATGTGTGTTTTGGGCTCATATAAAGGGGATGATGATGCACTGGTGGACAATGGATCTTTCTCTTCAGTTGAAATGACCCTTTTAACCTGTCAGTTCAACATGATAATTTGGAGCATCAATGTATTTAAGGTTCTCTTGGTGCATGTGAATAAATGTTATACAATAAGCAAGTAAATCCCAAAATATAATAGGCTTGGATACCTCTAAAAAGAACTTCTATTGATTTTGAGATTAATAATTAATTATAAACCACTTTCAAGCAAACATATTGAATTCTGAGGCAATTTGCGTTATTGACTATTAGCATACCTCTCTGATGCAACTTGATAAGAGTGAGATGGTTGAAGTAGAAGCAGGGAATCCATCCGGAATGTAGGATTTTGGTTCCCCCCAACAATTCAAAGATGGAATGAAATCTTTATAAACAGCAAAAGGCCCATTGAAATTGGAAGCTTCAATAACCCAAGCATTAACAGAATCGCCAAATTTAGCAACAAGAATTTCAGCTATTTTCTGCAAATTAGATAGCCTCTCAATCACCGGGTTCTTGGTCCCTTCAACTCTATCTCCGCAAAAGAAGATTGCATTTGCTGAAGGCACCTATATATACATGTCATAATGAAGTTGTTGTCGTTGAATAACACCCATTGAAAAAAGTACATAATTTCTTGTTTATTTGACAAGAAAGGTAAATCTCCTTTTTTTTTTTTTTACACAAGAAATGCATTATCAAACAAATGGGTCCATAATTTCCTAATAAACTATTGCAGACAACAAAAATTGAAGGAAAAAGAACAACTTACAGCTAGTGATTTAGAACTAGATGACAGGCATAGTGATACAGCAACTCTGCAGTAACTTGTGCTTGTTGGATTCACTGGAACCTTCAGAATACCTTTCCAATATTCCATCAGCTACTTAACTATTATGAATAGCAAATCAGATAAATAGCCGTAACCATGTTATTGAAACATTATAAATAAAAAATAAAAACATGAAATTTTAATGAAACAAGAACAGAAATTTTCCTTGCACCCATATTTAAACAGTTAGCATATCTGGGTTGTTATTTCCATGAATTGATACCCAGAAACAAATTTCAAATTTTTAATACTAATGATCTTTCATTTGATCAAAGTATTCATGGTAAAGCAAATATGAAACTCTTTTCTGAAAATTAAAAACAGGTAAGATTCGATTCAGCTGGGATTTTTCACAAGCAGCCAGTGTGCATCTAAACCATGGCCAGTAGTAACAAATTAGAGCAAAGAGAAGCAGCATCGCACCGAGCCTGAAGAATCGCCGAATTAAGCACCAGCGACAGCACGTATTGTACAGTCTCGTAACCATAGAATCAATCAAACAAAATTCTTAGAAACAAAGTTCGAGATAATTCAGTGTCCAGCGTCCGTATTTCGGCCGGGTCTGTCTGGCTAAACTCAATCATTTACTAACCGCCTTTACGGCAACACGTGGCTTCAACGCTTTGTCGTTTTGATGACAGTGTAAATCCGATCCGACCTCGGGACGTTTTGGACAAAAGAAGAACCTGAATATGGACCTGACAACCTAAAAGACAAAACTAAAGCCCATAAATTGAATAACCTCTTCTTCTTCTTCTTAGGCCTACCCACACGATCCGTTACGGTTTAAGAAAATATTGAATGTTAACTGGCTCTACGGGTGAACATAAAACGGTTTGAACGGAAACATGAACTGAAACCAAATCGAAAAAATTTTGGTTCAGTTAACTAAATTTTTGAAAAGTTTTTGTTTTTCGATTATTATTTTTGAAAATTTCGATTAACTGAAAAATCGAAATTTTAAGTTTCAAAACGACTGAAAAACAGATTTAAAACAAAGTTTCAACATTTTTGGTTAACCGATCGGTTTTTCGGTTAACCAAAAATATCGGATTTCAATTTTTGATTAACCGAAAAAAAAAAATCAGTTTCAGTTTCGGTTTCTACTTTACTAAATTCGGTGAACCGAAAACCGACCAATTCGGTTTGGTTAACCGATTTGCTAATTGAGGATTAAGAAAAGCATTTTAGAATATTCCTAAATTATAAAAATTTGAAAGTAAAACAACCGTACCACAGTTGTCCTTTTAAGATAATTGAACTGTCCAAAAAACAGTACAAAATCTTCGACCTAGTAATAGCCGTTTGTTGTTTCTAATACAAGGAATTGGTTTTAATAATAAATATAAAAATAATTTTAATTCCAAAGAAAAGAGATTGTTATGTTATGTGTGACATCTCGTATTTCTATGGCGGCAAAAAGGTTTTTGAATGTTTGTTAGCTAATGGCGGCCGGCGGAACTTCTCAAGTAAATATGGCCAAATGTAGTTTTTTTACAGTTAGTGGACCTTTTCCCTCCATTTCTTCGCCCATATCTGTCTTTTCTCTCTTGCTTGTTGGCCAAATGGATTTCACTACCAGTTTTTGCCAGCACTTTGCCCTTTCCAAAGTTGACGTTGATGGGTCACTGTTCCTCTTTGTTCTTGTTTATGTCTATCTATATATATATATATATGTGTGTGTGGTTTCAATTGGTGTCCTCTGGGATCGTTTCTCTTTCTTCAACCTCCAGAACTTGGTTGAAGTTTTACCAAACAGTGTGTGAGTTATGTTGAAGAATTTTGTCTGTTAGTATTCCATTTTATAGATATATTCCGTTTTTTATTAAATTTCATAACTGTAAGTTATGATCTTCAAATGTGATCCAATTTGCTTCTTTTAATAGCTATTTATTAACTTGAAACTGAAAGTGTTGTGTTTGAGTACCGTTACTGTTCTATTATCTTTGTACTTCTTCTGGTTAATGCTAAGTTTCGTAATTATCTGTGAAAAATAAGCTTAATTTATTATTGGTAATGCAGAATTTCTTTGGATATCAACATCTTGTAGAGTGGAAAGCTGAAAGATATTCATAATGGTTCAGGAGACAGTTGCTCTTGATGCTGTCATTAAGGAAGCTGTCGATCTGGTATGTCCATGGTTGATGTAAAGAATCTTCTTTGTGGGTTATTTCTTGTTTTTGATACATTATCTTATTCTTAAACCCTGTTTATGGAATTTGAAAATGGCCTCATGCAGGAAAACATACCCCTTGAAGAAGTTTTTGACCATCTAAAATGCACGAAAGATGGTTTGAACTCTGATGCAGTTCAAGAGCGGCTGGATTTGTTCGGATACAACAAACTAGAAGAGAAAAAGGTTTTAAGGAATGCCAATTTGTGCTTCATTTACATTTCTTTATGTTCTTGATTTCTTTATTTAATTTTTCTGTCACAGGAAAGTAAAGTCCTAAAGTTTTTGGGTTTTATGTGGAATCCTCTATCATGGGTCATGGAAGCAGCAGCTCTCATGGCAATTGGTCTTGCACATGGAGGGGTAAGTCTATATCTAAACTCTTTTGTCACCTTTTTCAGGATCAGCTTTTTGTATGTCTTGTTGATGGGATTCTGCTATTGAATGAGATCCTTGATTATAGTTTTGAATTAGTTAGGTTCTGGTTCAAATTTACATTGCCAACTTCTACCAGAGGCACTGCTGATGTGGCTGACAACCTCCTTTTGCAGGGCAAGAGTCCAGATTATCATGATTTTGTTGGTATAGTAGTCTTACTTGTAATCAACTCCACGATTAGTTTCATAGAGGAAAACAATGCTGGCAATGCAGCAGCTGCCCTTATGGCTCGGTTGGCCCCAAAAGCCAAGGTGTGGTTTAAGCTACTTCTTGTTTCATTAGGGATCCCCATCCAAGTTACTAAATCTCATGCGCTACCTCGTTTTGACTTGCTAACTACTCTTACCAGGTCCTGAGAGATGGAAAGTGGAGTGAAGAAGATGCTTCGGTGTTGGTTCCTGGGGACGTTATTAGTATTAAACTTGGTGACATCATTCCTGCCGATGCTCGTCTTCTTGAAGGCGATCCTTTAAAGATTGATCAGGTTATTTAATTACTTCAGCAGCATAGCATTAGTCTATTTGTTCACAATTTCTGTTTCAGGTTATCATAACCTTTCTTGATTTGACAATTTGCAGTCTGCACTTACTGGAGAATCACTTCCAGTAACCAAGAATCCAGGTGATGGAGTCTATTCGGGTTCGACATGCAAGCAAGGTGAAATTGAAGCAGTGGTTATTGCAACTGGTGTTCATACATTTTTTGGGAAAGCAGCTCATCTTGTTGAGAACACTACACATGTTGGACATTTCCAGAAGGTTTTTATACTAAACTTAGCTTCGAGTAAAAAATATATCATTATAATGCCACTTTATTACAGCATATTAACTTATTTTGGTTGGTCTCGTAGGTTTTAACAGCCATTGGAAACTTCTGCATTTGCTCAATTGCAGTTGGGATGCTTATAGAAATAATTGTGATATATGGGCCTCAAGGGAGGGGATACCGTGTTGGTATTGATAACCTCTTAGTTCTATTGATTGGTGGGATCCCAATTGCTATGCCAACTGTTCTCTCTGTTACAATGGCAATCGGTTCCCATCGCTTGTCTCAGCAGGTCTGTGGAACTTCATATGTAACCTTGATTATCTTGAAAAGGAAGATTAAATGTGCTCAATGGATGTGCTTCTGCAGGGTGCAATTACAAAGAGAATGACTGCCATTGAAGAAATGGCCGGAATGGATGTGCTTTGCAGTGACAAAACGGGCACATTGACACTTAACAAGCTCACTGTGGACAAAAATATGATTGAGGTTTTCCCCAAGGGAGTCGACAGTGATATGGTTGTGCTTATGGCTGCAAGAGCCTCAAGGTTGGAGAATCAGGATGCTATTGATGCTGCCATTGTTTCAATGTTAGCAGACCCTAAGGAGGTATCTGATTAGGGCTTCAGATTGTCAATATCAATATCTTAGCTTGTAATTTCATTAGAATTTATTCTTTAGTCATCTTGTAGGCACGAGCTGGAATTAGAGAAGTTCATTTTCTTCCATTTAATCCAACTGACAAAAGAACTGCACTGACATACATAGATGCTGCTGGAAAGATGCATAGAGTAAGCAAAGGTGCTCCAGAACAGGTATGATCATTAAGCACTAAGATTATGAAAACAGCCAAATGACAGTGAATGATTTCGTTCTGATATTTTCTCATACATGCATTTAGATTCTCAATCTGGCACATAATAGATCAGAAATAGAGAGGAAGGTACATACAATAATCGACAAATTCGCAGAACGTGGACTTAGATCTCTTGGCATTGCTCGCCAGGTAACAAATGAACTCTTTAACTCTAACATATTCTGACTTTTTCTCTATGGAATTCTTGAAACAGTGCAGTTTCTTCTTCTGTAGGAAGTGCCTGCTGGCACCAAAGAAAGTCCTGGCGGCCCCTGGGAATTTGTTGGGCTTCTTCCTCTATTTGACCCTCCACGCCATGACAGTGCTGAAACAATCAGAAGAGCACTGGATCTTGGAGTTAGTGTTAAGATGATTACAGGTTTGTTCCACTGATATTGTTCTCTTCAATTCATACAAAACATAAAACCAGACAAAGTATCCCAAAAGTGTATGCTTTATGCATACATCAAAGCTTTAAAGATCAAAATAAACTTTGAAGAAACAAAACATAACACCTGGTGCATTGTTTACTGTGATGCTGATGATCCAATCTACTAAAAATCTCTGCAGGTGACCAGCTTGCAATTGCTAAGGAAACCGGAAGGAGGCTTGGAATGGGCACAAACATGTATCCTTCTTCATCTCTTCTTGGAGATAACAAGAATGAGGCAACTGCAGCGCTCCCGATTGATGAGCTTATTGAGCAAGCTGATGGCTTTGCTGGAGTCTTCCCTGGTAACCCGTACTTCCACTGTTTCACAATGAAAATTCTAAAGTAATGTTTGGTAACCCATAATGCCATACCAAACATTGCCTAAGAAGTGTCAGTTAACAATCTGATTCTAATACTAGATTCTAATCTGCAGAACATAAATATGAGATTGTAAGGAGACTGCAAAGCAGAAAGCATATTTGTGGAATGACTGGTGATGGTGTCAATGATGCACCTGCCTTGAAGAAAGCTGACATAGGAATTGCTGTGGCAGATTCCACAGATGCAGCCAGAAGTGCCTCTGACATAGTTCTAACAGAACCAGGACTTAGTGTAATTATTAGTGCTGTGTTAACAAGTCGGGCAATCTTCCAGAGAATGAAAAATTACACGGTAATCAAACTAATCATATGCTAGCTACAATATCTTGAGCATGATCAAAAGCTTGAACTATCCATGCCAAAATCTAATTTTAGCTTTTCTGTACCAGATATATGCAGTGTCCATCACAATACGTATAGTGGTAAGCTTCCCTTGTTCACTGAAAATTTTATGGATGACAAAAGTTACAAAATTCGAAGTATCATCAATACTTTCTCATTTTGATTTGCAACAGTTTGGTTTTATGTTGCTGACTTGCTTCTGGAAATTTGACTTCCCTCCTTTTATGGTTCTTGTCATCGCAATTCTTAATGACGGTTGGTTTTTCTAGTTTCTCTACCGCCTTTTATTGGTCGAGTAATGATTGACTTGCATGTCTTCTTGCTCATTATTTTGATCTGCTATTCGGCAGGTACTATCATGACTATATCCAAAGACAGAGTCAAGCCTTCTCCTCTTCCTGACAGTTGGAAACTTACTGAAATATTTGCAACTGGTATTGTCCTTGGGGGTTACCTTGCTCTAATGACAGTCATCTTCTTCTGGGCAGCTTATGAAACCAACTTCTTTCCGGTAATGGGCTCAAGCTATGTTTGGTACACTGTAATGCAATTGTATACGTAATGACTTCATGGCCTACCGAATGCAATCGTGATTGCATTGCATTATAGCTTACTTAACATTACCTTAAATTTATTTTCACATAATTCCATAAATCATCTGAAGTAGAATTATAATTTCTCTCTTTTCAGAAACATTTCCATGTCAGGAACTTTAACCAGCACCACTTTGACATGACAGACAAAGCAACTGCCAATCATCTTAATGAACAATTAGCTTCTGCTGTATATCTTCAAGTTAGTACCATTAGCCAGGCGTTGATATTTGTGACACGCTCCAGAAGCTGGTCATTCACAGAACGTCCTGGCCTTCTACTTGTTGCTGCCTTTATAACTGCACAACTGGTAATGTATCCTAGAACCATGTCATCCAAAACTTTCAATGAACCTGTTGCTTAACTGGGTATTGGTTTTCAGATTGCAACTGTCGTCTCGGCCACTGCAACATGGAAGTTCGCTGGAATCAGAAGCATTGGTTGGGGTTGGACAGGTGTGATTTGGCTGTACAATACATTGACTTACTTCCTTCTTGATCCAATCAAATTTGCTGTGCGCTATGCACTGAGCGGTAAAGCCTGGGGACTTGTCGTAGAGCAAAGGGTAAGTAAAACTTCAACTTTTCCAAAATCCTGACTCATCAGGCAATTTTAAGTGTTTTTAGCTCACAACTAGTTAAACAGCTAACTGTGCAGCTACTAAATAACTAATTTTATCAGAAAGACACTCTAGTAGATCAATACGAAATACTCACTAATTAGCAATTTTAATTGCCAGACTGCTTTCACCAGCAAAAAGAACTTCGGTAAAGAAGCTCGAGAAGCAGCATGGGCAGCAGAGCAGCGAACACTTCATGGCCTCCAGTCTTCTGAGACAAAATTGTTCGCTGAGAAGTACAATTTCAGGGAAATCAGTGTCATGGCAGAAGAAGCTAAAAGGCGTGCAGAGATTGCAAGGTTAGTAACTCTTGTAATCTTTTCTTTATGAAATTCATACGATATGATCATGATTACATTATATTATAGCTTACAATCTATTGCCATTTTTTGACATTTGGTTTCAGGATGAGGGAACTTCACACCCTGAAAGGAAAGGTGGAGTCATTTGCCAAGTTGAGAGGCTTGGACATTGACGCCATTAACCAGCACTATACTGTCTGATCATTAATGGGCATTATGTATAAGCTTAAACAACTAGAAATTAGTTATTTGTTTAAAAATTGATTTTGATTTTAGAATAGAAAAAATTATTAATTCGCGTTTGATAATTTTGTATTTTATATTGTTCTTAAGTTTGAATAATTATATGAAATGGTTCCTAAGCTTCTTGAGCTAAATTTTTAGTAATGGAGACTACAATATTTACCAAGTGAGCTTCCTCCACTCAAGAACGCTGACATCATCTTCATCACCCAGTTTATTCCAACTTCAGAATAAGCAAAGCTTGTTCATCTGCAAATAATTTTGATCAGAAAAATATATATATATATATATATCATCTCAAAACTTCAAGCACAACTCCATTTACAAATAACAGATTCAACCCATTATTCGAGCGATTTTTACCATTACAGGACCAAACAGCGTCCTCACAAAAATAGGAAGAAAAGACAATTGTGATTTTTTAACTCACGACAATCAATTTCGATTTGCAGAAATTGGTGGAGGGAGGCGAAGCTATGGCTAGCATTAGTGTCGGTCAGAACCAAAAATGGTAAGGCCGGCGGCGGACGATTGTTGGCGGTGGTGCGAAACGGTGGTATAAGTGAAGATTATAATGCTTCAATCGAGAAATGCTAGAGAAGGGTCAGCAACATTATGTTCTATGGAGCCAATAGAAAGAAAATGCCTTTCTCTTCTTCAACGAACAAAGACGAAGCAAACCCTCCTCTGCATCCACGCTCTCATCCTTAAAAATGCCGTCCAAGCCAACCTTAACATTCTTGCCAAATTCATTCTCGTCTCCGCTTCTCTTGCTCTTAAAGCTCCCACCTCTGATCTGCCGGCCATTGCCCGTCACTCTCGCCAGGTGTTTGATAAAAGGCCTGACAGAGATGATACTTTCCTTTGTAATTCAATGATCAAAGCTTATGCGGATATGCGACAATTTGAGGATTGTTTCAATCTTTATAAGGATCTTAGGAGGGAAACGGGTTTCTGTCCTGATAATTTTACATTTACTGCATTGGCAAAGTGTTGTGGTTCAAGTATGGCTATTTGGGAAGGTTTAGAGATGCATAATCATGTTGCAAAGATTGGATTTTGCAAAGATTTGTATGTTTCAACAGCTTTGGTTGACATGTATGCGAGGTTTGGTGGGTTAAACATGGCGAGAAAAGTGTTTGATGAAATGACTGAGAGAAGTTTAGTATCATGGACAGCTCTAATTTCTGGGTATGTTAGGTCAGGAGATATTGGTAGTGCAAGGGTACTATTTGATAAGATGGGTATGAAAGATTCTGCAGCATATAATGCAATGCTAGATGGTTATGTTAAAGTGGGAAATATGGAGGCAGCTAAAAGTTTGTTCGACATAATGCCCGATAGGAATGTTATTTCTTGGACTAGTATGATTTATGGTTATTGTAACCGTGGTGATATTTTATCAGCCAGGTCTCTCTTTGATGCAGCACCAGAGAAGAATCTATTTTCTTGGAATGCAATGATTGGGGGATATTCTCGGGATGGACAACCCCATGAAGCATTGAGATTGTTTCATGAAATGCAGTCTACCACTTCATTTGTGCCAGATAAAGTAACATTCGTAAGCATCCTTCCAGCAATAGCTGACTTGGGTGCACTGGAATTGGGAGGTTGGGTTCATCGATTTGCTTGCAAGAGGAAAATCGATAGAGAAATCAATGTTAGCACTGCATTGGTTGACATGTATGCAAAATGTGGTGAAATCTTGAAAGCGAGAAGTGTTTTCGACAGGATGTCTAAGAAGGAACAAACTTCTTGGAATGCTTTAATAAATGGGCTTGCAATCAATGGGTGTGCAGAAGAAGCATTGAAAGCATTTTCAGAGATGCAAAATGAAGGGGTTAAACCAAATGACATAACCATGATTGCAGTTTTGTCAGCATGTAACCATAGAGGCTTAATGGAAGAAGGTAAGAAATGGTTTAAAGCAATGTTTGATTTCGGGCTAACCCCGAAAATCGAGCATTATGGATGTCTAATCGATCTATTTGGGAGAGCTGGCCGCTTGGAGGAAGCAGAGGAATTGATAAAGAGTATGCCTTATGAAGCTAACGGCATAATCCTCAGTTCATTTCTATCTGCTTGTTCCTATTATAAGGACATTAAGAGGGCTCAAAAAGTGCTAAAAGAAGCTCATATTATAGAGCCATGGAATGATGGGAACTATGTGATATTGAGAAATTTGTATGCTGTAGAGAAAAGATGGACCGACGTAGAGGAAATGAAGCGATTGATGAGGCGAAATGGAGGGAAGAAAGAGGCAGGAAGCAGTTCTATAGAGATTGATAGAGGTGTTTCAGAGTTCATAGCTGGAGGTAGAGAACACCCAAAATGGGATTTAATTCAATTAGTATTGGGGCAGCTTTTGATACATATGAGAGACAAAGGGATTAGTGAAGGAGCTGCAGATGATTTGAAACTTTCTTTTACATTAATTTGAAGTAGAAAGTAAAGGCATTTTCATATTCTTGAGTCAGGAATTTTCAGGCTTTTTGGACAATTCCACTTCATGAGGAAGTTGCAGTCCTTGTGTATTATGTATTTAAAGGGAGAAGTAAACAATTAGCACATTCTGAAACATATAAGTGTGAGTAAATAGTATATTATTTCAAAATTTTACTAATTAGCAATTTCTAAAATTTGTATTTTTTTTTAATCTAAAATTATTCTATTATATTAGTTAATATTTTCAAAAAAAATAATATTTATTTATAATTGTTTAACCAACATTCAATCGACTACTTCAGATGTGGTCACGGGCCAGTTCCGGGCCTCGGCCCGCCGGGCCACGATTCGGAGACATGCAAACTGTAACTGGCCCGCTGAACCGGCAGTTCAGGTTAAACCAGTGGGTTTGGCGGCGAGTTAGGGACCAGCGATTTGGGGCGGTTCGAAGACGGTTTGGATGGTTGAACCGGCGTTTGAAGACGGTTTGGGTGGTTGAACCGGCGTTTGAAGACGATTTGGGACGGTTAAACCGGCGGTTCCTCCACGATTCACGGATTTGTACGGGTCCGGTTCGAATTTTTTTTTAACCTGAACCGGTCTGGCCGGTTCAGGTTCCGGATTGAGCGGTTTCGGGCTCGCACGGATTAGGGCCGGTTCAGCCACGGATCGATTCAAGCGGGCCGGCCGGACCAAACCGGTCCATGGCCATGTCTAGATTACTTTTGTCAAAAATTTTGAATGAAATGTTTTTTTTTTTTTTTAAAAAAAAAAATTAATCTCTTGAAAAATTTGCAGGAAAATAAAAAGTTTTAACTATATTTTGCAGATGGAGTCTACTAGACATGAATGGTAGTTGGATTTTTGTCTCTAAAGTAGACAAACCAAACTCATCTATCTATCCTTACACTGTCTTGGCTGTTTCTCTTCCTTGATCACTACCCTGAGGTTACTTTTGTCTCCCAAACCCCTGGGACCTTAATTTTCTAGAAATCTCCACCCACAAATAAAAATGAGTTCTTCTTCAACCTCATTTATGATCAAAATAACAGTAATCTGCTTCGCTTTCAATCTTATCCATGTCGCATACTCTGTTCCCTTCATAGTATTGCACGGTAATGATCTTTCTTTCTTTCTTTCTTCTCTTTTTGATTATATGTCTTTTCTTTAGCTGTTATTTCGAGCTATTTTAGTTTCTTGGTACTTTCAATTAGTGGCTGATTTTTGTTCTCAAAATCTCTACTTACAATTCCCTCAAACCCATTTCGGCTTTTTTTATGAAAAATAGAGTAAATGTTTGACGATTCTGAAATGGGTAATTATATATGCATCAAAATTTATCATGTTTCACTGATATTTTATATGGATTTGGTGTCAGGAATTGGAGATAAATGCAGTAATAAAGGGATCACACACTTCACAGAGCTTTTAAGCAACTGGTCTGGTGCGCCAGGATATTGCCTGTATGCCATGATTTGCATAACACTTCACAGAGCTAATCACGATACATATGACTATGAATATATAAATACATTGTACTATCTATTTTGTGACTTATTGAAACTCTAAGACGCATAAATCAGCCAACAAAAGCACTTTTAATTTATTTCAAAGATTGGTGTGTGTGTTTGTGTGTGGTGCTTGGGGGGGTGGGGCGGAGGTGTCTATTCCAACTTCCAAGTATATTTATGTCATATAAAGATTTTTTATTTATACATGAATGCAATTGGAGATGGATTGTGGGAGTATGCATCATTAACATTGTCATTTATTTCCATTTCTTCTGCAGAGAAATTGGAGATGGATCGTGGGATTCTTGGATGATGCCCCTTTTCGAACAGGTGATACTTTTAAGAATACTTCTCAAGTGCATGTCAGTAACAAAGTTTAATCTCATAAGTTATTGATATTGCCCTAGTATTGTGATTGCAGACAGAAATTGCTTGTGAGAAGGTGGTAAAAGCTATTGGAAAACTTGTTCAAATGTTGCTGTTTTGCTGCTGATTGCTGAAAACAAACTTGTGATCAGGAGAAAGCACACCAAGTAGCCATTTGCATAATATCTTATAATGTAACACAAATTTTATTTGCATTTACAGGTGAAGAAGATGAGTGAACTTGCAAATGGTTACAGCATAGTTGGACTCTCTCAGGTGATTAGAAATTTTTAATAATTAATGCTTTTATAAATAAATCTGGGATCTTTTATAAATTTTGCATAAAAATCAAGAATTCATGATAATTCTAATTTACAGGGTAACGTGATTGGTCGAGGAATTATCGAATTTTGTGATGGAGGACCAGCTGTAAGTGCCCTGTAAAAAATCTCTATCTATTCTATTCATGTTATACCTCCACTTTCAAGTATTCATACAGGCATTAAGGTATTTCTTTTGAGTAAACCTATTTTTTCACAAATACTAAAAAAGTAATATAACTAACATATGTTGTCAGTTTATTCCAATATTCAAGTTTTGCATATGCTTGTGTAACAGGTGAAGAATTTCATTTCACTGGGAGGTCCTCATGCTGGTACTGCTTCTGTTCCATTATGTGGAGTGAGTTCTTCGTTATCTGTTTGACTGTTCGAATCAGCTAATCGCTTTTTTTTTATATTTCAAATAAACCTCAGTAGCTTAACTTGATCGAGACCAAATATGAAGTTTTCTACTGTGAACTTCTAATGATTTGAAATTTCATTTTTTTTTTCTTTTTTCAGTCCAGCTTCATCTGCATTCTTGTCGATGCTTTACTCCGCTTAGAGATGTACAGCACATATGTCCAGGTATAACAGTAAATTTCTTCTATGTCTCGATTTGAATGAAAGAAAAGGGACATTAGTTATATGTTTGTCAGTAAAAATGGCATTTATTTGAGGTTTCTTTTTCTGATTGCCTTCATCTTTTACACAGGGAAAATGATTTTCATTCTTACCTTAGCCCTTTCCTTTTGTTATCTCAATTTTTCATCCTCTGCACATTGAATTAATTATCTGCAGTGAAATTGCAGGAACACTTGGCTCCCAGTGGTTATTTCAAAATCCCAACAGTGAGTCTATAGATTCTTCTACTATTTTATAAAGGAAAATATTGAGGGGAAATGAAATCATTCATATCTACTTTCCTACCGAAAATCTGCAGTATTTCATTGATTTAATCCATTTTCGGGATCATGATGTCAACTCTTCTGCATTTTCCTTCATTTGTTTCAGTTAATGTACCTAAATACTTCTTTTCTTTCTCTAGGACATTGCTGACTATCTAAAAGGGTGCAAGTTTCTCCCCAAACTTAACAACGAGATCATACGAAATTCTACTTACAAGGAACGATTCGCTAGTTTGGAGACACTGGTTTTAATAATGGTCAGTTGATTTCTTTTCATTTTATTGTAATGTGAAACAACAATTGTTCTAACAAGCTCGGTTATGCTTATCAGTTTGAGCATGATACCATTTTGATTCCAAAAGAAACCGCCTGGTTTGGGTATTATCCAGATGGGTCCTTCACTCCTGTTCTGCCTCCACAAGAGGTAGGTAATTCTGTTTTATTGCTCTAATGGTAGCGTTCGGTACACTATAATGCAGTGTAATTGCAGGAATCTCTTTCTAAGAATATTCAGTAGCCTTTCTAGCTAATTTTCCAGTCTTGTATTTTCTTGCAGACTAAGCTCTATACAGAGGACTGGATCGGTTTGAAAACTCTGGATGAAGCTGGGAAAGTGAAGTTCATTAATGTCTCCGGGAATCACCTCGAAATCTCTCGAAGCGATATGAAAAGATACATAGTGCCTTATTTGAAGGAACAAGCATCAATATTACACCAGGAAACAATACCAGAACCTTTATCTTATAGATGGATTTCATCGATCACGGACTTCTTCAGTAGACTATTTTGGTCTACAGAGGAAAGATCTGCACTGCGTATTCTATGAGAATTCGTCGCATTTCCAATAGAAACAGTGGGGAAGAAAGAAAGAAAGAAAGAACAGAGTGTTCATTTTCCGAGCAAAGTATTGTATTTTTATTATTGGATATGATGGCTTTTATGACATTAATGTATTTTTATGTATTCTACAAGGAATTTGCAGTTTTTTTGGTTGCAAACCAGCTTATAAGTTATAAGCATACGCATTAAGAATTTAAAAATGTCATTTCAGTAAGAAAAAAAAGCATTAAGAAGTCTCGAACAGCTTCTCAATTCCATTATATTAAAGATGTCATAAAGAATACAGAAATAAGAAAGGGATTATTTACTTGTTCTAGACCAATTATCCCCAAGAAAAGTACTTCTATATGTAACAAATTGCTACCAAGAAAAAAAAAATTTAACTCCAAGAACCAAATAAACCACCACTAAGTACCTAAGAAAAAGGGGGATAGAAGGCAAAGAAATTACATTCTGGAGATGACTCTTGAGCACACATTACAGTTGGCTCTTGTATTCGGCGAACGCGAAGCATGAGTTCTTATTCCTTCCTTCAAACGCTGCGAGATTTGGGAATGGCAGGTACCTTCATATTGAAGGTTCTATATCTGGTGTTGTTCAAGGTTCCTCAATACAATTTTTGCAAAAATTTTGGCTTCGAGTGGTGCAGTTGTTGCAGCAGCTGCTGCACGGACAATTCGCGCACATCCGTTACTCTGCATGAGACTCGCGTGGTGCATTGCGTGTCTGCCACCCGGAAGGGTAAACTGCAGAAATGATCATATTTGCTGATCAATTTTTCAAGGGCCAAAGAGAACTAAAAACAACAATGATCTAACTGGAAGGCTTTAATGAGGAAAACCAGGAGGATGGATTTTCAGGCTCTTGGCCTGCAATTTTTTACCTGGAGAAGAGCAAATGCTGCACAGGCCCTGAGTATAGAAGACGGATTTCGTAGCATAGTAACAAATCTTCCAATCTCAGCTCCACTGAGACCACAAAAAAGAAAAAAATATAAGGTGTTCCTCAGGAATATATTGCTAAATTGACAAATATATAATAAATAATCATAAACTACATAAATAAATAAATAATGATAATGAAAGGGGAAAATTATAAAACAGTCCATGAGTTTTGTCAAAATATACTGGTTTCCCTCTATTTTTGGAAATTAACTCTTTATTCTTGTATTTTAGTTTTATTAGACTAATTTTATGTGTTATTATTCATTCTAATAAAAATAAATTCATTCATCAGAAAATAGGCTAATAATTAAATGTGCAGAAGAATAGTGTTCCAAAGCAACTAGAAAGAGAGAGAGAGAGAACCTGCATCTGAGATGACCGGCTTCTTGAATACGAGCCCTTTCAGTGACCTGTGACAATGCAGCAGGAGCTGATGATGCAGCAGCAACAGCAAATGTTTGTTGATCCGAGAAGGTAAGAACGAAAGATTCAATATGCTTCAAGGCCATCCTTCTAGAACCATCTAAGCTCACACTTTTTGAGGTGCTTTCTGTTGAAGTTCCTATTAATGCAAGCTCATCCATTCTGCATAATAAAGAGAAAACCAAAAATTGCTTTAACCAGTTTGGCTTGCTTCTTGGAGGATTTAGATGTGAAATGTATAAATATATATACTCCCTTCGTCTTCTGTTCACAAATAAGTGTCCCTGCTGCATTTGAATTCCTCCGAAATTAATAGTTTCGGTTAAAAATGTTAGCAAATGTTAATTACTACTTTCTATTTTTACCCTTACAAATGATTAGTTGAAAAATGTAAATAGTAAAAGATAGTATAATTAAATTATACAATATGTTACTATATCTAAGCAAATTAATGATTTTTAAGAGATGTGTAAACTGCAACTATGACAATATTACTACTTTCCTACAATAGTATTTTCCTCACTTTTATGCTATCCTTCATAAGGATGACTAGTAGCTACTCATCAATGCTATAATATTTCAAGACCAGAAGATTTCCTTTGTAATAAGAACACACACAAAATGGTGACAAAGTTCAACATGCTTCGTTCTATATTGAAATGTGGATTTGTCAAGTAGTTGTTACAAAAATCTATTTATTGGTCCTTGTTCTTGTTGAAAGTTCATTTAAAACTCTCCTTAGCCAAATGGCTTGACAAGCAAACGATGTTGCTACCACGTACTCAGCTTCCCATGTTGAGAACATTCTTCCTTGCTCCTTTGAGTCCCAAGTGATTAACTGAATACTCAATCCTAAAGTTAAAACATTTGCCAAGATGCTCCACCCACCATCCAATAAACTTTCCCAATCACTACATGTGAACAAACATAATCTAAAGTTGGAGGTTTTGGAGTATAAAGAAAGCCATACCCTATAGTTCCACCAATAACAAAGAGCTACCACAAAACATTTGAGCCTTCTAGCATCTACCATCTTCACTCTATCTTCATACTACCATTTTCAATGAATCTTCATGGGCATAGCTACTAGATAGCAAACATGACAAACTTGTCCGTAAGATTCTTAGCATATTTCCTCTATACTATAAAACTTCCATCTTTACTTTGTTGGGCTCCAAGGCCAAGGAAATAATGAAATAGACCCATATTTGACCTCTTCAATACCTTCATTGCTTGTGATTTGAATTTATCCACCAAAAAGGTAGAGGAACTAGCATAAATGACGTTATAACCATAAACACTATGATAAATCACTTCCTTGGCTTTCACACATACGATTCACTCATTCTCACTTTTCGTGTGCCCGTCACCAAGAATACTTGTCAATCATGTTGTGAATGGTTCGAGGAGCATGCTTCAATTCTCATAACCCTTTTCAATTTGACATCTTTGTTTCATCACCCTCTTTTACAAACCTTTTTGGTTGTGCAATTTTTTGTAAATCTCCATTTAGGAAAGGTGACTTTCTTTAAAAGCACTACCTTGGTCTTTGATGTTGTGCATATCCTTTTGTCACAAGTTGAGTTTTGTGCTTCTGTATTCTTCCATTTAGACCACATTGTCTTGAAAATGCACTTCAAACCAATTACAGTATGCCTCCTAGTAAGTCTACTACTTGTTTTATTCTTTTTCATGTTGCCAGTTCTTCTAAATCAACTTTTACCATTCTTTTCAAGTTGCTTCCTCCTAATCCAAGGAACATGAAGCAATAAGAGAAAATTGAAAATGCAAAAAGAATAGCCAAAGATCAACTATTGTTTGGTGATGTCTCATCTAAAATTTTTAAGACTTGATGAAGCTACAAGGTGTTGCTAAAGTTAATGAACTTGGTGCCATGATAAAAGTGGTAGCTAATGAAATGGTAGACATTGATTCATATCTTCCATATGGAGAGATCCAGCTAGCACACAATCCTTTGCTAAGCACAAAAATTTTACAATTTGTATGCTTTGGATTGAGTACAATAACCAATAAAAATACATTTTTAAGATATTTCATCAGACTTTTAATTAACTTGAGAATTATCAATGCATAAGCAACGCATTCAAATATTTGTAAATGACTTGCAAATATTTTCCCTCCATGCCTTGCTTCACATAGAGTTCAACTAATAGCCCTTGTTGGAGAGCTTCAAAGACAAATGTTGCAACAACTTTTACCCAACATTGATTTAAAAATTCCCATGTTTGCAACATGCATCTTGCCCATTAACAAATTCAATTTTCAATCCATGGAACTATCTTGCTCTTTATCATGAGTTGTAACTCCCTATGGATACCAATTCTTCACAAAATAAATTCAATTCTTCAGATACGAACTCTCCACCTCTATTTGTGTGAAACTTTAACATGATACCACTTTTCTTTTCCACCATCACCTTAAATTTCTAGATCTTCTCGGAAGTTTCTTACTTTCTAGAAAATAGACCCAGCTCATTAATCTATAATCATTAATAAACTATGCGAAATAATGACTCCCATCTAAAGACCTTGTCTACATTGGCCCACATAAATTAGCATGAATTAAGTTTAGACACTTGAAAGCTCTCCAAGCTTTCCTAACAAGAAATGAATTCTAGTTAGTTTTTCATGAATGTAACTTTAACAAAAATTGATGAACTCAGTTTTTGGTAACTTAAAACCATGCCTTCATCTCTTATCAAGTTTAGGCCTTTCCATGTTGAGATGTTCTTACGTTTAATGGCATAACATTGAGTCATCCTTTGCACTTGGGGCGAGACCAAATTCTCCATGTGAGACACATTGAACGGAAACATATATGCAGAATCATGCTAACATGGAACTCCGAACATGATTTCTTATTTTAGTGGTGCATGCATCATTGTCAAATAACACACGATGTCCACTAGCCGTTAATTGTTCAATCCTTGATCAATAGTATCCTAATCATGTACAAATTTCATGTTGTCCAACACTCTTACCTTAACATCAACACTCTTACCTTAACATCGCAGCGTGTAGTTCCAACGTACATTTGCCTTGAATGAACATCTTCTTTTAGTGTCATTGCACATTTACCCGTTGCATTTTATTCGAGCTCCTAGAATAAGAATTTGGAATCCATGATATAATTTGAATAATCATAGAACACAAATCACTCGAGTTATGGTTAATACTGTACAAACAAAAAAACCTCATTTTCTCCATCTTCTAATCTTTCAACCAACAATTAGCTCTTGTATGCATGTATCTTTTGCAATGATAACACTAAATGGATCTTTTCGTACTATTGTGCTCATTAGACTACCTTTGCATGTCATGCCTTCTATCTCTACTTTTACCACAACAAAATCATCCTTTGTACTTGCCAAATGGTTATTTTCTCCATGTTTAGGTGTTGTTTACTTCACTTGAAATGCATTTCATTGTTGATCAATCAATTATTGACTCATGAGCTTGAAAAGATCTCATCAATCGATCATCTAAAAGAGTTTACATATCTTTAGCTTCTTCTGTAAAAGCTACAACACAATAGAATTTTGGACTCAAGCTTCTCGATACTTTTGCAACGATTCTCTCAACACACTATAAGAACGAAATGATTTACCATTCCACACAAGAGAAGTTTTAAAATCACGTCGTAATTTTCTAAAGTAAAAACATAAGATTGTGACCTTTGAATCACTTTGGAACTTCTTTCGCAAATCGACAAACCTTGCTTCAATGTGGTTGCTGCTGCAATTTGCGAGAAAGTAGTCTTATGGACTACTTGCTACAAGAAAATTAATGCTTTGGCATCCTTCTTTTTGGTCTCTTTAGTTGCTTTTCTTGTTATTCATTCTCTACCAAGTCCCTCCACTATTAAGACTTTTAAGATGTCAATAGTGTTTTCATCATTTATGCTCCACTAGTCATATTTCACACCATTGAAAATTCATACAAGTGGTTGTTACGTGGAAAACCCCAGATGTTGTTGCCATTCTTATACAGCTCTCCTCATAGCCAAAATAACACTCATGCTTCCATCAAATACCCAATAGACAAAAGCTAGACGCCAAAATTAATTGGAAAAGAACGTGGAAGAGAACTAATAAATAAATAAAACAAGCTCTTAAATGCTCAGGTTTATTTAATTACAATGGTATGACTAAAACATTATAAGATGGGCATAAATATAAGATCAGAAAGAATGCAGTACTATTGGTTTATCATAAACTATTAGCAAAAAAATTAACCTTACCTCCCAAAGTAAAGGAAAATCATCCACCTCTGAATCATTCTTCATAATTTTCATAATAGAAATTTTCTCATTTTATTCTTAAGTAACAAATAATCAAAAAACAACAATTAAATTGAGTTAAATATTTTTATAAATTATAACTTATACAACCTTTACTCTTATTAATTACTAACAATAAAGAAAATTGTTTAACTTTTTATTTAATATTTTTAATTAAAGTAATTAATTGCTTATTATTTATCTGTCTATATTTTTTTATTCAATAAATTATCATAATTTATTTACTTATTTATTATATGTGTGCCAATCTACATCTTCTTTTCCGTTTTTCTCATTTGAAGATTATGGTAGGGGATGCTTAGGTTAGGGAAATAAATTATTTTTCTTTCATTGTTACTCCTTGATTAAATACCCTTTTGGTTGGTGTTCTACGAAACATGGGATGTTATTAATCTCATACTAGATGGACCAAATTTTTTGCTTCCGCATCAAGTACATTTCAAGGGATAGTAGTTAGAGGATCTATAAAGCCAACCCCAACTATTTTGGGACTAAGGGTTGTTGTTGTTGTATCAAGTACATGTTGGCCATGCATGAGTAGGAAGGACATCAATTAACCAACAAAATGGATTCTCATTTCCATAAGATATGAGTCTTAGGAAGTACCTTCCATCAAACATGTAAGCCAATGCCAAAGCAGCCATGAAGCGTGCCATCTTTGAAACTGATGAAGAACATAAATGTACAAGCGCAGGAACTCCACCTTCCTCCACTATCCGGAGAGCATTTCCTGCATTGAAAGCAAGATTCCAAAGAGCCCCTGCAGCTGTCTCATGGACATCCTACACTTAAAAACATGTGTAAAAGTCTTGAGTCACGTTCCACAAACACAAAAAGTATGAGGAAAAATGAGAAATACTGAGAAGTAATGAAGTATCCTACCCCCCTCCGTTCACTTTACATAGACAACCCTTTTTTCATAGCAAATATTAAGGAAATAGTTTAACTTAACATATTTTATTAATTTATTACCAAATAAACTCCCAGAAAAATGAAAGCCACTTGGAAGACATGAATATTGGTATATTTTGGAATAAATTGACAAAAATGTTTGTTAAAATAATTTCTTAGTATTTGTGAAAAAAATAGGTTTGCCTATATAGAGCAAATGAGGGGAGTACAATACAAAAATTGAACATAAAAGTTGAAAAATTTAGAACAAAAAGGGTGGCCACCTAAAAATAATACATGAAGGAAGTTTAAGATGGACGGAACCAAAAAGACTCATGATGCATTTAAGCATATATAAAGGAAGTATCGGATGGAGCGAAATTCAGAGGAATTGGCAAATGAAAGATTATACTAACCTCAGTTTCAGAAAGAGCAAGTGCAATCAGAGGCGCAACACCTCCTTCTCGTCCAATTGCGATGCTAGAAAGACGAAAGCATATATACGATATTAGCATATCAACTGAAAAATCATTAAAAACCATCTTCAACCAAAATTATTATCATACAGAAGTATACCTATTAGCCTCTGAAACAGACAATCCCCAGAGAGCTCCAGCAGCCCTCTCTTGCAGACCTGGGGAGGCATTGGAACAGGACTGTGCAAGAGCAACCTGAATAGCCCACAATATCAGACCCTCCGAATGTAGTAACATTTCAAAATGATCAAGCAATTGCAATTATATGGATTCCACAAGAAAAATCGTGAAGCCAAGAATAGAAATATAAACATTGCTGGAAATAAAATTTTAACAGGAAAGACAAGTATCCCAGAAGACCTGGAATATGCAAGATTTCAGAAACATGATGCTACACATACAAGTCCATAATATCTCGTAAGGATTAGAACAAATACAAATTTTTGAAACATTGGATAAACAAATAAGTTTATAAAAGGATTCATGTTTGCTAGCAAGAAATAATTTCAGAAAACCTGGAAGAATGACCCAAGCCAAACACATGGACTAAAGAAATGCCTACTACAAAGTCAGTATTTCATTTACCAAGGAATCCAACATTTAGTTAAGAAAATAATGATTAGACGAAGAATCTAATGTAACTTCTCTTCTACAAGCACAGCATATAAAGACCTTCCTGTGAAACAATTCTTATTGCATGAAGTCATGTGAAGGCTATTACATTAACTCAAGAGTAGGAAGATTCAAGATTCAGCACGTAAAAATATCATACCAAGGCTTCAACACCACCAGCTGCTGCAATGGCTTCTCGGTTCCTATCGTCAAATGACAAGTTCCACAAAGCACCAGCAGCTTCCTGCCTGTTTAATGAACAATTTAAGGTGGCCTTGTTTACTTGGAAAATCAACTGAAACGAAATTGGGTCACGAATAAATTCATAAAATCTAGACAACAGAATACAGTCCTTCCTTTATTGTTGTTTTTTATTAAGGATTAATCTTCCAATAAGGGACATCAATCGGGCCTTGCAGTTACTCCAACAGACAACCAGCAGAAGCAAGAGATGGGAGTAAAAATTAAATAGAACTAATAGAATACACCGCGCAGACAAAAGCATCAAACTGACTAGAATAATGGCCAATCATAACCAGAAATAAAATAAAAATATGAAACAGAACAATTACAAAACCTTAAAATGGTTTTGGTAAGTAGTATAAATTATAATTCAATAAGTGAATTACCTGACACCTTCATGTGGTGAACGTGTAAGTTGAACAAGTGCTTCAAGAGCACCAACCTCTTGTCCAACAGCAGCATTGTTAGTATTGCTATCGCCATGAGCAGCCAAATTAGCTAAAGCACGAGCAGCCTGGCCAAAACCAATTTGACTAATTTAAATGAAAGATATGAATCACGCAGTCATATTCATCACCAAGAAATCTCTCAATCACATTCACAGAGCAGTTTATAGCTAGACATCAACTTTACATAAATGTTTACTTCAGAGATCTCACAATACACCTCTTTCAACCACAAAAAGAAAAGGAATATAGGACACCTGCTCTTGTACTCCTTCAAATTTGCAGTTACGAGCAAGCATCACTAAAGCATGTACACCACCAGCCAATGCGACCTCCATACTACACTTGTCATCAGCTGCCAAATTTGCCAAAGCACCAGCCGCACGTTCCTAAGGCCCACAAAGCAAGAATTAAGTATATTACAATGGCTACTTGAGCAGTAGGAAGTAAAAAATACTTGGAAATAAACTAATAAAATATTTATTGTGATTAAAAATGGCACAGGTTTTTGACCCAGACCAGAACTCCATCACCGCCAGAGGACCATTTGAATATAAGATCAACTAAAGCTTTTACTCCTCCAGCCTCGGCGATTGCTCCCTAACAACATTTTTCAAACAAATAGAATTATAAGCACAAAAAATTTTGCCTATAATAATAGCACAATAAGATGAGGTATCCAACCTTGTGCTCTTCTCCAACTGAAAGGTTCCAAAGTCCTCCTGCAGCCTCTTCAGCCACCAGTCTGTTCATGGACTTTGCTAACACAGCAAGAATATTAATTCCCCCTTCTTCTGCAACAGCTTTTGCAACGTTTGCATTCACAGACAAGTTTGCAATAGCCTACACAATTAATGAACAATAAGTTCAACTTGATCCAATTTTTTGTCCGAAAATCAAGCTCAGGATTATGCAACATATTAGACTAATGATCCAGCAGTACAGAAGATATACATGCAAAATAGTAAAACAGGTGATCAAAATCCGATAAGCCACTTATTAAATCGGATATACATAATTATTATTTAAAAATGGTTTGAAAAGATGAGAATTGGATATGACTACAGCCACCGTATATTTACAAATGAGGTTACCTTAGCAGCCTCTGACTGAAGACCTTCCCTCCAGGATTTAGCAAGGTCTAGAAGGAGGCGGATACCACCATCCCGCATAACTGCCTCGGCCCTTCCACAATCTATGCTAGCATTTTCATCATCAATTACAACAAAAGTTGCAAGTCCAGTCGCAGCTCTTTCTTGAACATCCTCCTGTGAGCTCTGCACCAAACCAAGCAATATTGCTGCACCTTGCTTTAGCCAGAAATCATCCAAACCTTGTGGATTGCTCTCAGCAGTACGCAGAAGAGTATGAGACAGGATCCATTCAAGCCACGTCATAATCTCATCCAAGTTTTTTTCCCTGGTCTTTGGATTCCTCCAGTCCAAGAACACATTTTTCTCTTTTCTGGAATTCGTAGTATCGACAAATAAAGATGCTAATCCTTTAAAAATGTCAGTGAACAGGGCAATTAACAATTTCCCTTTGTATCTATTGGCATTGAAGGTGGTATCTTCTTCAAGAACTGAACAATTCAATGCACACAGAACCTTCAAGCTAGGAGATGATGATAACAGTCTAGAAACAGCTGTTGGACCAATATCAGTTCTTGAAACATCCAATCCAATCAGTTTAGGCAGCTTATGCCACAGATGTGAAATCACTCCCCATTTCATATTTGATGTCCCAGCAACTGAAAGGAAACGAACAGATACTACATTTCCCAATGCTACCTCATCAACATTTAGACAGTCCAAGAACCCAATATCAAACAAATTCTCACAATGCTTGGCCAATGCATTGATTGCATCAGCAGAAACATCCCTAATTCCAGACAACCGAAGTTTCTTGAGTTTAGGGCAGCAGAAAGCTATAGCTTTAATAGCATCACTGGTTATCCTCTCACAGAAATCAGGCCCAAGTTGAAGGCTTTCAAGAAATTCATGCCGAGCCACAATCATGGAGAGAGTTGCATCTGTTATTTTCCTACAGTAATCGCCACTTATTTCACGCAAATTCCTAGCTTGAAAATGTATAACAGCATCAGCTGACTCAGCTCCACGAAATCTAAGTTTCTGAAGATTTACACATCTAAAAGCAAGTGAAATTGCCATGGAAACATCACATTTGTGGGCACGAAGATCCAATGAATTCCACAAGCATGGAGAACCACCAAGAGCTCTCCATGTCCTACATGTTGATGATAAGCTTGCACGATCGCGATAATTCAGACAGGAAAATAACTGAATTACAGTGTCATCAGGCAAGCTAGTCCAATCAACAGGCTCATTGCTATCAGAACATGAAACCTCCTCTTCAATCTCAGGAAAACTAGGCAATATCACCAATTCTTTACCTTTTTTCGCCACTTTACGCCGCACCCTGCGACTCATTTCTCAATCAAATCACAAAGGACTATGTACTAATACCCTTTTAAACTGAAACAACTATAAATCCTATAAACAGTGAAGAAACAAACTCAGACCCATTAACATATACCCTTTAAACTTAAAACCCAGATAAGCACATCTATAAAAAACAACAAATCAATGCTGTTTGACCTCAAATACCCTAGTCCTAATACAATTGCACATACAAAACACAAAGGATTGAAGATGAGCAAACTGTCATCCTAAAAAGCCACCCGATATACACAGCCCATAAACAGTCAAGTTAGGAACGCATTGCAGAAAAAGCAATCAAGGCTTTCTCAAACTTGAAAGCTCGAGCTCTATAAGCTTGCGTGCAAACCCTTAATCCTCAAGCTTGGTGATTGATTAATCAGTTGCCTTATAAGCAATAACTGCAAAGAATAAGCGTCAATGGAACTTCAATAGAGACAAACAAAGCAAAACAAAATTAAAACTACAAGAAAAGGTTGCAAAATTTCAGGTGGGCAAGAGCTAAAAATGAGAAAGAAACCCTCAAAGCATATATCTTTACCCTCTTCTCCCTAATTTTTTGTTTGGTAAATAAGAGAAGGGAGAAGAGATTGTGTCGCTTAAGAACCGAAAAAAAAAAAGAAATTTACAGAACCAAAAATAAAAATAGGAATTAGGATTCAATTACAGCATTTTGTAATGTGGCTGTGAAAAGAAATGATGTGAAACTACAACTCATACGGGAGAGAAGTAGTAGTAGTATTATCAAACGGCAAGCATAGCACCTCCATTGCCATTATATATATAGGTTTTAAATAATACGAGATTATGATAAATTAATTTTTTCTTTTCTTTAACGATTATTTTTAAAAATACTTATAATTATATGAGATTCATTGATTTTTTTTACTTGATTTTTTGATTTTAAGACACTGAATTTTTTGTTCTTACAAAGTACATAAAATGCATGTAGTTTTTAATGTTTTGTACATGCAAACTAAAAATAATAGCATGGGATTGTAATGACAAGTAAACAAGTTTAAACGATATATATAAACAAATTTAAACCATATTTAATCTTTAATCAGCGACTCAAAGTTTGCTTCTAAATGTTAAAAAGTAATATTGAATCATTGTATTTCTACGTACCTTATATATTTATTGCATGACAGTATAGTTAGGGTTGTAATACATTTTATGATTATTTTTATCGGATATAATTGATACTATGTCGTATATCATATCTTAAATTAGTAACTTTGAATTTAATGTACTATAAAAAGAAAATTGAACTAAATGTAAACTTAAAAAACAAACTCGAATACGACAAAAATTTATTACAATTAACTTATTTAACTAGTACTTAAAATGGGTAACGTATAAATTATATCTCGCTGTTCTTAAATGATTGCCAACCATTGTGGTCTCCAAATTAATCTAATATCAGAATTGATTCAAATTATAAACTCATCCAATATAATTTTTGTTTTATAAAAGTTTTAATTAAGTAAATTTAACTTAAAAAAGTGATAAAAGAGTAAAATTTACCAAAAATATATAAATAATTTTCTAATTATTTTCTTAATTTAAATAAGACTAATTTTTAAAAATTAAATAAGAATGTATTAACTTTAAATTATCCATTTGGAGCAAATATTTTTGAAACTTCATTTTTTTTATGATATCTAATTCGCTTAGTTATGTATTTTTAATAGTTTGTTTAATTTATTTTTTTTTTTAAATTCTCATTCTATAATTACTAATATTAATTCAAATTTTTTTTAAATTTTTATTTATTACAAAGTTCAAGAACAACTATTTATGAAAACTCCAAATCAAATTCTTGTGATTTTTAATTATATCCTTTTTTTTTTAAAAAAATACCTTATTTAAACAATTATAATTTCTGTGGTGTAAATAATTGTATCTGTATTAATATTTTTTAATTATTTTTTTCTCTAAAAAAATATTTATTTTTATTTTCAATCCAACATTATCTATTTAGTTATATTACATTATTACTGGAATAATTTTTCCATATTCAATCTTAATATATTCATTGTTCATACATATCTAAAAATAAAAATATGAAATGCCATTTTAAATTTTAAATGATTAAAAGAATAAATATATAAACATAAATGAAAATATTGGTTCAATTTAAAAAATAATTAAAGAGGCTCTAATATTGTAAAAAATAAAAAGTTTAGTTTTAACTGATTATATCAAATATCTTTAAAAAAAAATCATATCAAATCTGACTACTAAGAATATTATTTTACTTACATATATAGATGATTAAGAATATTATTATTACTATTTAAAAAAAAAACTAAGAATATTACTATTTTACTTTTATTTGCATATATAGAATTATAAACAACTAAAAATGTAAATTATATGAGCGAAATTGGTATAAATGGTAAGCGGTTTATACTTGCTTAAAAAATTATAAGTTGAGACTTATCGTTATTTTCATTGTGCCAACAAAGGTAGTAAGATTTTTGTCATACTGATGAACTGAGTTCAAATTCCCTTATGCATATTTAAATTCGAGTCCTGATGAACTGAGTTCAAATTCTTTTATCCATATTCGGGTACGTAAGTTTATAATTATGTTAAAAAAAAGATTCAATCATCACTGTCAGGTGCACAATCCGAGTTGAAGCAACAATCACAGACCGGGCGTAAATTTATCAATGGTACAAAATTAATTTATCTAATTATCTTTCTATATATATATATATTCAAATCTAAAATGAATTTATGTATTTATATTTTTAACATTAGAACATATCAAATCAATAAAATAAAATGTGATCTATAAATACATAATATATATTATTTAATATCCAATTTAATTAAAAAATATTTTTCCAAAAAAAAATTTAATTAATCAATATTATTCTTAAAAAAATTAATTAATCAATATAATTTTATTATTTTTTAAATAAGTGAATGAAATTGGATGGCCACTCAAAAATTGAGAGAAATGCATGTTGCCTGTATGATAAACCAGATTCAAATATCTTTCTCCAAATAATAAAAAATAAAAAATAAATCTAGAAGGAGGGGAGGAAATAATAAAATAATAATAAATAAATAATAAAACGTGACCATATTAGAATGAGAAGCTGGGCGCGGACCTAACGACAAGCAACGCCGTTGATGGGAGGCCAGAGACTGAGTTCTGCCAGCTCTTTCACCCAAGCTCCGCCTTCCTGGTTTTCTCAGTGCTGGTCCTCCGCTCGTCGGACCAAACCGTTGAATTCTCCCTACGATACTATTCTAGCTAGAAATTCTCCCGATGGACTCGTCCGCCGTCTCGGTCTTTTCGATCTCCTCCTCCTTGGTGTTGGTGCTTCCATTGGTGCCGGCATCTTTGTCGTTACCGGAACTGTCGCTCGCGACGCTGGACCTGGTCGGTTTTCTTATTCTTTTTTTTCCATTTTTGTTTGGGAATTAAACCTCATTCTTTGGGATTTTTATGTGAATGTATGAATAATCCATTTCCGTTCCGCGATGATTGGAGCTCGGTAACATCAAGACTTTTCGTTTGAAAATTATTTTCTGATCTAATTGTGGAATTGCTTGAAATTTCTCTGTTTATGTTTATGAATAGCTTCGATTTCTATTTTATTTATTGATTTTTGGTATTACTATTTTACTATTCAACAACACAGCGAGAACATTGCTTGCCAATCTCGATTTGGATTAGGTTATTTATGAATTTCAATGGCTCATAACTCTGTGTTTTGTGTTATAATCCAGGAGTCACAGTGAGCTTCTTGCTAGCAGGAGTATCATGTATACTAAATGCACTTTGCTATGCTGAGCTAGCTTCTCGTTTTCCTGCTGTTGTTGGGGGAGCTTACTTGTATACGTATTCAGCTTTCAATGAAATCACTGCTTTCCTTGTTTTTGGTCAATTGATGCTTGATTACCACATTGGGGCAGGCAGCATTGCACGAAGTTTAGCGAGTTATGTAGTCACAATTTTGGAGATGTTTCCCATTTTTAAAAATCATATTCCAAGCTGGATTGGACATGGTGGTCAGGAATTCTTCGGAGGAACATTCTCCATCAACATACTGGCTCCAATTCTCCTTGCTCTTTTGACTGTAATTCTATGCTGGGGTGTTGGAGAATCTTCGCTTTTCAACTCTTTCATGACTGTGACAAAGGTTTTATACCCTACTTTATTTTTTTAATATATATATATATATATATATATATATTCATATTGGCGGAGGATGTGCCATGCATAGCTATTAAGGAAGAGGGCAAGTAATTCAATCAAAAAGAGATCCTTTCTTCCCAATAAACAGTACCTGAATTCAATGCCCATTGTACAAAATTGTCTAATGCTATCTGCTTGGAAAAGAGCACATTTGTGCATACCCACTTTGAAAGTGTATCCTATGATTAGGAAAAAAGATGATTCTGATGCTATCTTTAATATTCTTCTCTCTCTCTCTCTCTCTTTTTGGTATGTTATATTTATTTATTTTTCCCTTCAAGGAAAATAAATTTTTGAATATCTGATGAAATTACTTTGACATGTTGCAGGTTGTCATTGTTATTGTAGTCATCTTTGTGGGTGCTTTTGAGGTCGATGTTTCGAATTGGTCTCCGTTTGCACCAAAGGGGGTTAAAGCAATATTAACTGGAGCAACTGTCGTATTTTTTGCATATGTTGGTTTTGATGCGGTTGCTAATTCTGCTGAAGAATCAAAGAGACCACAGGCATGCTTCACTGTCTTGTTGCATTTTTGGGGCTAGTTATAGCTTATTAATATAATTATTCATAATATCTCAATCAAATATTTTCACCATCTCATTCTTTAACTTTTTTTTTTTTTTAAACTTTTATTTCATTTTCAGAGGGATTTGCCATTGGGCATCATAGGAAGCCTTTTTATATGCATTGTCCTGTATATTGGGGTTTGCTTAGTGATAACTGGGATGCTTCCCTACAAATTACTTGGAGAAGATGCTCCTTTAGCAGAAGCTTTTAAATCCAAGGGCTTGAAATATGTCTCTGTTTTAATCAGCATAGGTGCTGTTGCTGGACTTACAACCACTCTTTTAGTTGGTCTCTATGTTCAGGTGAGTTACTTAAATCTCTCCAGATAGTTTTTTTGCTCTCATATAGTTTTTTGCATATGTCAATGGCGATCTATTTCTTGTGAGCAGTCTCGTTTATACCTTGGCCTTGGAAGGGATGGTTTACTGCCTGCTATATTTGCTAAAGTGCACCCGAAGCGCCGCACTCCTATTCATTCCCAAATCTGGGTTGGTATTGTTGCCAGCATTCTGGGGGGATTGTTTAATGTCCACATGCTTTCGCACATTCTTTCAGTTGGTTCACTGGTACGTCATTATGGTCTTTTCTTCCTACCAAATTTGTGCTGTAAATTAATTTCTTTTATGACTTATTTCAAAATGGAATGGTAGCACATAGTCTCGTTGAATGTGCTTATGTAACTCTATAATATAGCTAATATATGTACTAGAGAGTTTTGAAAATTATTATTGTAAGTCATCAGAATCATTGCCCCTTACATCATACAATGTTTTTTCCAGACAGGTTATTCTGTTGTTTCAGCTTCTGTTGTGACCCTTCGCTGGAAGGATAAGCCCGACAGTCAAGTTTCTTCAAGATGGATTTCGGCCTGGGTGGAAGGTGTCACTTGCCTTTTCATTGTTGCCTGCTGTGGCTTTGGTGCTGGCCTGCTTTATCGTTTTGGTGCTTCAGTTGTTTTTCTGGTTATAGCAGTTGTCATAGCTGTAATTGCTGCAGCAGCTATTTATTTCCGCCATGTGAGTATTAATGTCATAATTTATATGCTATTTCTTATCATTAGCAATGATGTTTTGTGATGATGCTTGCTTCTGCTGATAAATATTCCAATACTGTGATGATAGAGGTTACAAATTTGCATCAAATGAGCTAGTGTTTGTCAAAATTTGTAAATTTAAATTCATGATCTCTTGGCTTTTAAATATAACTTTGCCGCTTGTTTTGATTTTGAGCAGCGTTGATTTTTTTTCTTCTCAATTCCATTTATGCATTAGAAGACTGATTAGGGGGTTAAAATTGCAAATAATGAATATCAAATTTGAAATTACAATTGATAAATTAGTCGTAACACGATACCTTTGCTAGTTTCGAAGAGTTGGCCGGCCTTTAGACTTGTTTAACCATTATACATATTTTATGTTTTCTAGTTGACTCTGTTGAAAACAATTTTTTGGAAATAGAACCTTTTGGTTCCATGTGACATTTGTGAAGCACTAACAGCTATTTTCCAAGACATGGTGCTTAGTCTTCAATTTCTTTCGCTATTTGATTTATGCTTCTGGGACAAGAAGGGGATTAGAATGTCTTGTTTTTCTATTTAATTCAGGTTTGTTCATGATGAGAAACCATATTTAAGTTTATGGGATGTAGAGAATTCCATGCTTTAGAGTTTAAAATCACTCTTTAGATATAAGATTGGAGATGCTTTTTATTCTGATTTGCTGAATTTTCTAATGCCCATTTCATTCTATTTCTCAGTCGTACGCTGACCTTCCTGGGTTTTCTTGTCCTGGAGTTCCGATTGTTCCAATTATTAGCATCTTTTTCAACATTTTCCTATTTGCCCAGGTACCCGTTGTCATGTAAAATTCCTTTTTTCAAAGGCCATCCTCCTCTTCGTCTCTAAAACACATTTACAATTGTTCTTTATGCAGCTGCACTATGAAGCATGGGTGAGATTCGTTGTCCTTAGCATTATCATGTTGGGAATATATGCATTTTACGGACAATATAATGCCAAACCGAATTCAGATGAGATAGTTGTTTACCAAAGAGCCCCTGGAGAAGGAGAAGTAAGTCCGTAGTTACATGTTCAGACTGTAGATGATGATATGTATGGCATTCTTCTGTTGTAGTAATTGTTGTATTATAATGTGTACTGAATGTGTATAATTTTGGCTATTTGTGTAAAGATCGACCTTTAGAAAGATTACTTTGTAGAATTCCAGTATTAGTAATAAGATGTTTTTGAAACATGGGAACATTTTTAGCCAATGTTTGGTTTACTGCTGCAATTTAATGTAATTCTGATTATTGGTTATTGATGTAATGTAAAAAATGCTATGCAGATAGCAATGATGCCGCAATCGAGATAGTTTCGTGAGTTTCATCCGAGAATGAAATGGATCAAAGGGTAGGTGTTGCTTTCTGTTCTTTTTCCGATATCGTCCTGTAAATATCATAGATTTTGAATACAGGAACAATGGTAGGTTTGTTTTTGTTTTGTTATTCAGTATTTACTATTCCCTCGAGTGATTTTCAGGCTAGTTTGATGAATTACTATTTGGCTTCAAAAAGAGGGACTATATAGTAACTTTCATCAAATTAGAGGAGTGGAATAGTACAACTTTTTGGCAAGATGTAGGAAAGTTCCAAATTGACGCTCAAAATGGGACATTTAGGTACTTAGACAAAATTAGTTGTTTTATTAGCTGTTAAAAGTTGAAGGATTTAATTTCTTAGAATTTGCTTTCTTAATCTCTAATAGCCAAACTTAAATGTTGTCCTTTTTCCCCCGAAAATAATATCTGAGTAAATGTTATATTACTGAATACAATCATAAAAATAGCACTAAATTATCTCGAAAGATGTCACTGAACACAATTTGATTGTGATTTAAAAAGATGTTATTGAACACAATTCAGCCTATGCATTGTAGACATGGCGATGGCCGGGTTGGCCTCGCCTGGCCCAGCCCGCCAATAGCCCGGACCGGCCTGCCATTAAACTGGAACCGGAACCGATTGCGGCGAGCCGATTCAGGTTTAATGTTTTTTCGAGTTACGAATCGTGAACCATTGTCGAACCGTTTAATTGAACCGTCGGTTAACCGTTCGGACCGTTTAATTGAATTAATCGGCCCGCTGCAATCGTCGGTTAACCGGCGTTTCCACAGGCTGGCTCCGGTTCCACTACCCTTCGAATTGTGGCCCGACGAGTCGAAGCCCAAAACTGGCCCGACCTGTGGCCACCTCTAATGCATTGTCATATGATTAATAATAATAGCTATATGCAATGCAAATAGAAATTACAATGAGAAGGGGACTAATTTAGGGGACTAATTTGGTAGTTTTTATTCGAATCACGAGCTAAATTCTCTACTAAATGAAAAAAATGTATATTAACAAATGAACCCTTCTTTTCTAGGTTTTTTTTTTTAATCTCTATAAAAAGAAAAAGAGGGTAATACAAAATCTTCAATTGCATACAACATCAGAATAGAATGCTATAGTCCTCCTTTGGCAGTCCTTGACACTTAAAAGTTCCACATCAAACACCTCAAACTGTTTGGAACTGAAAAATGTGGAAGGTCCTACCTGCAAATTTACATCATAGCAGAAGATGTAAATATTTGTATTGTGCCTTTCTTATGGGAAAGGTTTGGCCTTTGCTTTAGAGTCAAGATAGCAACTAAGAACAAAACAAGCATTACCACTTTGCTCTATACCCAAGCTAAGCTAAGCAACCTTTTCCAATTATTAATGCCTAAATTTCCTTTTTGACAATTGAAAATATATGCAATTGTTTCCCAAGAAAAGAAGAGCAGAAAATGCAACTTACAGGTGGCCCGAGTTCTGGTGGAATGATTATTCTTCTTTTCCCTCCAGGTCTCATGTCCCCAATTCCTTCTTCAAATCCTGCACCAATTCTTCATTTAATACATTTGAACTAGTATATTTTACTCCAATAAGATTGATAAAGACGGTCGAAAAGACCGTAAAAAATTCCTTTGTTCACCTGGAACCAGGGCATTAGTCCCTAACCGGATTTTTGCAGGAGATCCTTGATTGTAGGAACTGTCAATGCGACGGCCTGACTCATTATATCCAATATAGTGAAAAGTCACCTGAAAGATTTCATATGTAAAAATCCCAATTTCTAGAAGTCGATTGTTTGGCATTTACTTGTGTTTTTGGCTTTTAAAAAGCACTTATACAAAAGTAACATTTTGCTGCTTTTATACAAACAACTTAAAAATAAAAAACAAGTCCAAACAAACAGATAAATGACTGGAATTTAAGTTAAAAAATGCTTAAAAGTTGCTTTTAAGCAATGTCAAGCGCCTAATCGAACAAAAACAACATATTGAAGACAGCAGTCAGTGGTTTTCCTATACCAAATTGCATAAAAAAAAGACAATTTCTAATGATTTGCAGACCATCAAACACCAAGAAAATAAGAAAAAGTGCTTAGTATAAAAGAAAATGAAAGAAAAACCTGCTGACCAGCCTTTGGGCAATCACCCTTACCAACTTCAAAATCCCGATAAATAAGCCCTGAATCACGCTTTACATAATTCTCTGAAGTAACTACTTTAACTTCAAAACCTGAATCAAATTCTAAATATTAACAAAGATTCAACCTTTTTATAGATCAATTTCGTAATATAGCATAAGAACAAAACCAAACCTTCTCTAATGAAATTTGGGAAATCCTCAGGAGCATTATTATCTTTCTGCACCCTCTTGTTTTGTTCTAATAAACGTTTTTCATCATATGGGTTATTCATTTTTGTCTTTCCCCAAGAAGGCAGAGCTTCAAAAATACCCAAAGATGCAAAAAAGAGAAGAAGAAATCTGCGTTTCGATTTCTCTTCACAATCTCCATACTGTAAACTGTGAATTCATAATATAATGTTCATTTAAGAAACTAACCAATCTTAAGAACAAGAACAATGAAGTAAAAAACTATCTTTAATTTCTCACCTATTATCATTGAATCTGAGGTTATGCTTCTTCTTCTCTGGTCCAAAGAAATTTCCCAAATTGGGAAAAGCTGAAAGGGTTCTATCTGGCAGAAAAGGTGAGTACAACTTAAAAATGGGGTTTTGATTCCAAGTAATCTAGTTTCTTGTAAAAAGAACAAAGCTATACAGTTCCAAATTATTTGGAATACAAATTGACAAGTGAGAATTCAATTAGCAAGAACTATAAGCTGAAAAATTGAGAAATTTCGGAGTGGCTAATGCGATGCCTAGAGAAACATGCGAAGTAGCAAACGATGTCGTGATTTCAGAAGAATTATCAGGAATTCGCAAATATAACAAAGAAATTAAGCAACAGAAGAGTGAAAAAGGCTTACGAGGAAGAGTAAGATTGGGAAATGGAGGAGGAGAAGAAGATGATTGCAGCGTGATTAGCATCACTTCTTTGAAGCACTGGACAAGTCCTTTTCTTTTTCCAGTCAAGCGGCGGTTTGCGTTATCTTCGTTCTTTAATTTAATATTTTTTGAATATATAGAAGTAATAAAATAGAAAAATTACGATTTTTTCCAGTATTTTGACAAATTTAACGATTTTTATCCATGTATTTAAAAATTTTATTCGGCCGAAAAAAAAATGGTGGCTTGGCGGATGCAGCTGTGCGATTCAAATTGGGTGGTCGAGAATTGTGGCTCGATCGACCAGTAAAGGTAGGATTGTTGGGTAGTAGGCGCGGGTGGTCAGTTTTGTGGGTTCTCGTTCCATTGCAAATCAAAAGGCATCAGATGAAGCAGGCGGTAGCTTGAAACCAAAGTGTGATCTAGTCAATTTTGTGATGGTCGTTTGGATTCCCAGATGGTGCGACGGCTAGAAGGTTTCGATCTGAAAAAATGGTGATTGGAAAGTTATCATCTGAGAGACGAAAATATAGCCGCAGAGGCCATTACAAGATGGTGGTCTGCGAAGAAATTAGCTCTAATTAATTCTTGTTTGTTTAATCATATGAAGTTCGGTGTTATGTGATTAGAATTAATTCTTCGATTTCTGAAAGTAGAATTGTTTGGGAATTGGTCGATGCGTGTGGTCTTTGAACTCTGTTGATAGACTAGTTAGTGGTATGCTGGTGGCAAGCGAAGGCGGTGGCGGTGGTGGCAATGGCGCGGGCAGAGGGAAAGATCATTATCATCATGGCATCCAAGCCATAAAGCTGAAAGTATGGATATTGCTGCCTGATGGGCAAACTGAACCCTGCAACCCAAGCTAAATTCTCCTAACATCTTGTTATTCTTCAGTGACTTTGTGGTGCTTTCGTTTTCTTTCAACAAACCCTCGGAATACGAGAGTAACGTTCTGACATATTTAACGTCGTCGTTTTGCTGACTTATACGAATAACGTCGCCGTTTAAGAATCAATCGGTCCGTTGCAAATGTCCAGTGAGTATGAGCTAAGGCACATGGAAATAAATTGGAACTATGCACTATAATTATATCCAGTCCATCAGACGCTTTGTCTTTACCAATAGAGAGGTTAAAATTAATATAAAGAAGACAGAATCGGTGAAATGAATGTAAAAATGAATACACCAACACCATCCAAGAACTGAAGGAAGAAGCAGATGAATACAGCAACACCATCCACCCACCTACCAAGATTTGCATAATTCTGTATCTAAGTAAATAGAAGATGGAACATCAAATCTGAAAGAAAAAAATGAGTAAAAGGGTTTTCCTTTTGAAGTCCATCTTCATCTTTTTAGATACACATATACATACATACGAAGTAGATAGAAACAAAAGTTGTGTATATATAATATGCAAGTTTCATCACCTAAAATGCTTGCCACTCATGTGAGGTCCATTTGATCTTCCGATAGATGCCACTTTCTGAAGTCTAATTTGCTCTCTAAACTTGGCTATAAATTCACCAGCTTTCTTATCAACCTCATTAGGATCATCATTTCCTGCATTGCTTCTGCTTATTGAAGCAGCAGGAGTTACAGTAGCAGCATCTTCTTTATCTGGTTCAGCTTCGCTCTCTGATTCATCGGTTGTTTCTACTATAACTTTCTCAAAAAACTCATTCTTTTCTTGATTCTGATACTTTGGATATGTCTTATTAGGTGCATCCTGATCCTCCCGGGTTTCAACATCCTTCCTGTTGATGCTAGTTGGCATATTATCATTTCCACCTTCCTTCTGCCATTCGAGTTTCCATCTATCATCAAGATTCTTCTTCTTCTTCTTCATCTTATCGAGTCCTCCTAATTCCTTCTGCGATTCAACTTCCCCTTCCATTTCATTTTTCTTTTCTATATTTCCCCCTCCAATCGAAATATTATCATGTCCTCCTTCCTTTCGCAGTTCAATTTTCCATCTATCATCAAAATTCTTATTCTTCTTCTTCCTCTTATCAAGTCCTCCTACTTCCTTCTGCGATTCAACTTCCACATTCATTTCATTCTTCTTCTCTATATTTCTTGCTTTAGCTTCTTTAGATCCTTCTCCAACCTGCTCATCCATGTGGATTCCATTTATCTCTGCATCCTTCATTGCTTCTGCTTTGTACACTATGCCTCGAATAGTCCTAACAGATTTCCCCCTCAACAAAGCTTTAGAAACTGTTGCAGCTTTTGTATCAGATTTCAAAAGGACCTGAGCTTTCTGTTTTCTACTCAATGAAGAAGAAGAAGGATCCTCTTTTCTTTTCCCACTGTGATCCTTCAACTCATCTTTTAAAGTTTTAATATGCAAATCCTTTTGGAACAAAGACCCACTGCTATATCTCCTTAAATGAAATGCATTCAATCGAACTTCACGATTCAGAGTAGCTTGCGGTGATTGAGAAGCAGCAGGAGGATACGAAGCACGATATTCTCTCTCTTTCCCTGATTCTTCTTCTCCTTTCGAATTAGGCGAATCGGAGGAAGAAGTATAGTGGGAGGGAGAGTGCTCAGCTGGAGAATCCGAAACCGAACTAGCTTGAGATGAGAAAGAAGTGGCAGACCTAAAAGAGTGAGATTTGAGAGACTCAAATTGAGTTTCATCAGCTGAAAGTGGCCTAAAATGAGAAGGAACGTTAGAAAAAGGACCTAAATTTTCCCACATTTCTGTCCTGCCAGATCTAGGTTGCTGCTGCCATGGAACTTGAGAAGGTAATGAAGAAGGATTCTCATCAAACTTCTCCTCCAACTTCATTGGACCCATATCACCGAAATGGTTTTCATGACAAGAAACACCAATCAAGTTTGAATCTAAATCATTTCCATTAATATTACTAAACTGAGAACTCTCTACTTTCCTAATTCTTGATTTCAAACTTCTAACCGGTAACCCTAACGGTCTATAACGACCAACTACCTGCTCATGTCTACCCCAATCATCAATTGCATAGTTTGCTTCAGACAAGACCACCATTGATTCACCCTGGTAATACTGAGAACTCCAAGCTTGAACAACATTACTATTCTCATCATTCTCAATCTGGGTCGTCTGATTTTCAGAATTTAAAGATCCAATCTTGCTAGATTCATCAATCATACCAGAACTACTATTGTCCATACCAGTAATAGCAGTAGATTCACCTCTATAAAACTGAGAACTATTCCAACTCTGATCATAATAAGAAGGGTACACATTTTTCTCATCACACCCAGATTGATTTTCAGACCCATCATCGAAAATCGGAGAAACATGAAAAATCCTAGAAACATAAGACGATTGCGAATCATCAAAGGTATTATTATTGACTTGGGTTTCAAAATCTACTTCTACATTTCTACGGCTAAACAAACCATAGGAAACAGCGACCCCAATAAAAAGCAAATGAACAATTTCCCAAAACTTAGTAAGTAAACTCTGCCTGATGAAATTTGGAGCTTGAGAAGGGAACAAAGGAATAGCAACAAGAAAGATAAGAAATAATGTAGACTTACAGAAGATTTGAGCATATGAATTTTTCTGTGCATTAGTGGAGTTAGTATTTTTTACTTGACGAAGCTGTTGAGGAGAGAAAGGAGATGGCTTGGTGTAAGATCTAGAATCCGCCATTGTTAATTAGATGAAGGAAGCTTAGTTGGCTTTTAGATTTGAGAGGAAAGGAAGACTTTGAGGACAAGGGAAAAATATTGGGTGAAGAAGACAGAAAGGAAAGATTTTGCGAGAATGAGGTGAAGCAAAGGAAAAAAGAGAGAGGAAAATTTTTCAAAAGCATTGTGTGTAATTATGACCGTTGGATTAAATGACAGAATTGTCCTCACTTTTTGTCCGGTTTAGGACAGGTAATTTTAGGTTATGTTGGAATAAAGACGAATTGGATATAAATATATGTTATATGTCAAAAACTAGGCCCCTCATAATTTGACTTTTTTTCATTTTGGTTCATAAATTTTCTAATTTTGTCTTTTTTTCTTCCCTCTATGTGAATAATTTCAAAATGAACCATTTTCCCGTTTCATGTTTGCATACTTGTCCACCAAATTGACTTCATATATTAGGATGGGCTCATATATTGGGCTTGGCCATAAAACATTACCGAATAACGCCCATCAAACAGTTGATAATAAAAATGGCACGTGAAAGTTGAACGGCGCCGTTCGCTACTTCCGAAGACTCTCCTCCTTGGTAGCGTGATAAAGAAAAGAACAGAAACAGAGCAGAAGAAAGAAGAAGAAAATGGCAGGAACAGAGGAATTCGTAGAAGCAGACAATGCAGAAGCCATAATCACCAGAATTGAACACAAATCTCGCAAGATCGAGAGCTTACTTAAACAGTAATACCGTCTATGTCTTCTTCTTCTTCTTCTTCATATATCTGCCTCTGTATCCCTAACAATAGGGTGTCTTTCTATCTCAGATTCAAACCCGTGGAAGCTCTCAAAACAGCACTAGAAGGATCACCTCCAAATACCCGGGACGAGCGTTGCAAGGTTTTTCATTCCCTTTACCTTAAAATTTCAGTATTTCTTGTCTAATTTCAAAATTTTGCTTTTCATGATTAGTGGAATTGAGGAAATTGACTTAGGTTTTTTTTTGCAGTCTGCCAATTGGATTGTAGTTCATAGAGCAATCATGGCTATAAAAGATGTAGAAGGGATGTTCTCTTCTTTGGATCCTGAGTACTATGATATTCTTATGAAGTAAGTATCTTTCCTCTTCTGGATTGTAATTTTTGTTCTGGGTTAGGGTTTTTTCAATCTTAGATCATAATTGCTACTGATTTTGCGATTTCAAAAATGCATTTCTTCACTTCAAAATTTGTTGCTAGATTTAGCATAATCCCTTCAACAATTCGCTCTTTTCTTCTATGGAAAATTATGCTTCAATGGAAGCTTTCAGTTTTCACCTTCATCTTTCTCTTTCCTGGAGATAACTTAGTTTATCTTCCTAGTTATTTGACTTGCTTCCTCTTCGGATATTGCAATTTTGTCTTTCCATTAATTTAATTTCTTGCAATCAAACTGCTTTAGCAAATATGTATTCCCGGCTGGAGTAGCTAATTGTCATTCCATTAAATTTTATAATCCTTTGTATTCAACAGAAAATGCTCTGAATTTATTTGCATCTTAGTTCTGTAAGTCCAGCATATCAGGTGTGCTAGGTCAATATGCTGCGTAATTTGATTTTAAGCCCCTTCTTGGTACTTGGAGGTGGAGGTGGAGGTGGATTTTGTTACTTGGTGAGTGTTCTTGGGAATGGATATCAACTTCCTACCTTTGAACACAAAGATTTGGAATTTACCTTACCTAGCAACATCAAAGAACTTGCCATTGCAGTCCTGTCACCACTGTTAGCTATTTACCCTTACACCCAATACATAAAAAGATTACAAAGAAACATACCAAAAAGTCTAACCTGACTGTTGGCTTGTTCTCATTTTTAGAACTTAATTATAGTTATGGACACTCATTATCATTTTTATCACTGTTTCACGATAACTAGGCTTACATGTTTTCTTTGAAATATACATGCAGATCCCCTAGTTCGTGTATCTGCACTTTTTCCCCCAAGGATAAGAAGATCCTCTAGTTCGTCTTTGCACTTTTTTCCCCATAGGATAAGATCCTCTAGCTCTTGTCTCTCCCCCCCCCCCCCAAGGCTAAGAACATTTACAAGAAATAGTCGGAATGAGTGATAAAAGAGTTTTAAATGTACACCTATAATGTATGTTTAAATTGATTGTTATTATCAGCCTGGTGGAAGTAACTTGTGTACCATCTGAATGATCCACAGGTACTTATATAGGGGTTTGTCTACCGGAGATCGTCCTACATGTGACCAATGCCTCCGAATACATGAAAAGCTTACAGAGAAAGCCGGGTTGGGTTGTATACTGCGTGCTCTTGCTGACACCGTGAATACTGTTTGACACCTACAAGCCCCAACCTTCTTAGTCTAAACCACTTTCTTCTCTATTTTGTTTTGTGATTTGCTCGTATTATGCAAAGCATATGGTAAATTGACGTTTGTATGCTTATGAATTAGACAAAATTGAAAATGGGGAATAGATTCTTTCAACGCTGTCTTTCAAATCTATGTTAAAGTTGCAGGAGAATGGACCATGCATATGGTATGGGTAACCGGGTTTGTTTTTCTGTCCTATTGGCTGTCGGGGTTATCAGAGAGAGAGGTAAATAAATCCTACTACTATATACTACTGCACAGGAACAAGATACAGGGAAGAAGATACGATCAGCATCGAGATTAGAGTCATCCTAAAAGGCAAAAAAGATAAGGAGTTTTAGGCTGCTCTGACCCCCTAGTAGTCTCAGTGCTCAGTAGAATTTGACGAGACAGGGAATGGCTATTTAATGCATTATTATTACTGTATACCATTCTCTTCTATTCTTGGACAAGACCCAGACTTCCTGCTCATTCATAGCCCACCTTATCATTTGTTAGGTCTTATTTCTCTACCTATCTCTCACGTGCCAGTTAATTATGGTTCAATTTCTTTTCAACCATCTAGTTCCATTCCTTTCTTGCAAATTTGAGCAAGGTTTTAAATACTAATAACTCTAGTAGCTATTGTGTCTACTAGCATTTGTCAATGACAAAGATAGAGTTGGTCCAGACATAATTTAGGGTTACAACACCAGATATAAAATAATATATAATGAAATAAAATAATAACCTACGGAGAACAGTGTATATACAAAGGGGAACAAAAATTAATTTTCAAGATTAAAAACCATTTAGGATCATTGTTTTCATTCCTAGATTAGAATAATTTTAAAATAGTCCTAGTTTATACCTACTTACTCTATCTAAACATCAAATCCCAACAAATACTACTAATCAAAAGCTACTAAGATTCATTTTTCATTTGTCATATCCTTCCTTAAATTTAATCCTAGCTAGTTGCTTTTTTCTTTTTTTTATATAAACACTAGTTTCTATAACTAAGCCGACTCTAGTCTATACAACCCAACAGCTAATTCCAGCACTTTGGAAACAAAATCGCATCCCAACAAGCAACCTTCATTGAATTTCCCTATCACCTGGTGGAAGCAGGAGGATGCTGTTGTGCTGCCCAAGGCTTGATAGGGACTGGCCGTTGGGGCTGACGATTCGGAGCAGCTGCGGAGGAGGAAGATGATACAGCAACACGCTCACAGGAAGGGCACATTGTAAGTGTAGTAGGAGGGTTCATGTGCATGTAAAGCTGTGGTGATAGCTTCAATGCTCTAAGTTCTTGCACTTCTTTTTGCAATCTTCGATTCTCCTGAGTTAAATTCTCACAGCATCTCTTTAAGTACTCACAATCTACTTCAGTTTGCTTCAATTTAGTCCTGCACCGTGAATGAATTTTCCATTAACTTTTTAATCACAATGCAAAAAAGAAATCTAAATAATCCCTAATATTATAACCCTTTTAGCAAGCAATTTTGTTTAAAAACCTAAAAAGGGCTTAAAAAACAAGCCAAAATGCTAAAATAGACAGAATTCATGTCATTTGGATCATCCCTATGTTAATATTACGTATGGATATACCAAAACACCCCTTAGTAATGACATTTACCATAAAGGCATTGTATGCCAAAATGGGGCATGTATTGTACTTTACTTTCTTTGCCTTATGGCAATAGGCATGAAATAAATACGAGCTGCACCTGAAAGCAACTGAACTTAGAAAGCATTAAATCTGTTCAACTTGAAATTACTTTTGTGCCCTTTTTTATGTTACACTAATGACAACCATTGCTGTAAGTTGAAAAGACATTAATAACCCTATGAAATTTTAAAATTATCTAACCTTGCCCTTCTGTTTTGGAACCACACCTCCACTTGTCTGGGCCTCAGATTCAACTGCTTTGCTAGGGCCAGCTTTTGCTTCTGCAACCACAAACAAACCACCACTACATGTTACTACAAAAATTACAAGAATAGCCTTCGGTTAACGAATTTTTAACCAAAATGACACACTCACAGGATTCAGAGTATTGTGCTCTTTGAAGGTCTCTTCAAGCACTAAGGACTGTTCTTTCGAAAGCCTAAGCTTTTTTCTAGAAGCGTCACCGCCAGCACCGCCGTCTTCATCGTCACTACCGCCACGAGAGCATGATGTTCTCTCGGCTTCGGCTTCAGCTTCAGCTTCTTCTCCAATATGTTCTCTCTCACTTCTTTTTCCACTTATACTAGAAATCGTACTGTTCGGCGAAGAAACACCGTTTTCGTCATCGCAATCGATCATAATTGGCATCCGATTCATGTCAATCCCTCGCTGAAACGACCTCGTATCGGAGCTCTTATCTATCGTGCAATTTAAAAAAAAAAAAGCAATACATACAGATAAACTTCAGAAAACAATAATATCTATAACAATTTCTGAGTGGATCTGAAACAAAAAAAGAAGAAATACCAGATGAGTGAAACAGGTCATTTAAGGAAGTCCTCTGATGATGAGTATTAGTACTCTGCATGAACTGAGAAGAAAATGACAAGAGATTCAACTTCAAAGAAGAAGAAGTTAGATTGTGCTGTTGGTGATTTGAGCTTCCACTTCCCAAACCTAAACTCAAACCTAAACCATCATCTTTCTCGCCCATCATCCTTCAGCAACTGGTACTTGCAAAGTTTTTTAAAAAAATTTTCTGAGGTTCCAAACAAAGGAGGAAAGAAAGAGTAATCCAAGAAAATTTTAGTGTGTGCGAGAAAAATAAAAAAGGCAAAGAGAAAGGAGAGAGTTTTTGAAGGTCACAGCCTTTTGCTTTTAGCAGTACAGTGAAAGGATGGGACTAGTCTAACTCCATATATATAAAGATACAGAGAGAGAAAGTAGAGAGTGACAGGTGGGTATAGATTCAATCATGACTTCTGTCAGTCCTCTCTATTGGCTCAATTCTTTTTTTTTTTAAAAACATTAAATAATAACAAATTTTATTTTGTTTCTATATCAAATATTAAAATTTTCTATATAACCCATGCCAAGGGTAACATTTCAAATACTTGTAAATGAATAGGGCGATGAACACTAAATAGTTTGAGATTCATTTGGCGTTCGATTCGAAAAGATTCGATTCGTATTCGAAATTTAAACGAGCCGAATTCGAGCCGATTTTTCGAGTTCGAATATTTTCACGAACCGAACTCAAACCGAATATAACTGTTCGCGAACAGTTTTCGAACACCCTCAAAACGGTGTCGTTTTATATATATATATATAAAACGACGTTGTTTTGAGAGTGTTTGAAAAACAGTTCATCGATTAAACGAACTATAATATTTGAATCGAATACTGTAATCGAATAATAATCGAACTGTTCGCAAATATTCTCGAATAGTTGTCGAATCGAATCAAACTTTTAATTGATTTCGAGTTTCGAAACCACGAATACGTAAACGAACTCGAACCGAATTTATTACTGTTCGATTCGATTTGGTTCGTTTACAAATTATCTATCACACTCTTTGAAAGATGTAAACAAAGTAGTGAATCTAAATTAATTTAGGTTATACAAATTTGTACGCCGGGAAATCAGAAGCCTCGTGTTAGCAATTAACCACGGTTAAGTTAAGCCTTATTTTATCCAGGTTGTGGCTTAAAAGAGCAAGCTTTTCAGGGTCGCTGACCGTTGACTGGGATTACAAAAAGGTTCACAGACAGACCATCACGCGCCATGTTTACGCGCATTGAAATCATCATATCATGATGCTCATTCGTGTCAAAGAGAATGACAGTAGCATCCATCCATTTTACAGTGGGACCCCTTTTCTCACTGCATTGCAACATCAAATCACGGGGCTAATGAATGGAATTCAGAAAAAATAGGGATTGGATAGGACAGAGGGCGCGTGTGAGCGCGTGGTGAATGGCACTGGGCTCAATAAAGAAGAGTAGTCAGGTACTGGGTTTTGAAGAACATGGTTAAGAAAGGTAATTAATGGGGAGTTGTGGGTAAATGTTGGAGCAGTGAAATTAATGCTAATTTCGATAGGTTTTGTTTCCTTTTAATCAGACTTGTTAATTAAGAGTCATAGCATAGGAATTTAAAGGCTTTTTTAGTCAAAAACCGATTTTTGTAATTATGGTTGTTTCACTAATTATAGTGCTAAACGGCACAATTTCCAATTAATTGGGAAATATAAAGTTTATTATTACAGGCTTCATCAACAAGTCTAATCAAACCTTTTTTTTAAAATAAACTTTTTCAAGGATTGGGATTGAGTTTATCCTCGACCGATTTAAGGTGAGCTTTGCAAAACCGGGCGTCGCCCCCGACCCGGCTTGCCACAAAAATTGCATGGTTGGACGAGTTCAGCTCGTTAGATATTCGGTAGTTCTGTGAATATATTCGATACCTCATTTTCTTGAGCTTGATTCAAAATGAGGTCTAAAATTAAATAAGCGTAAATTCAGCTCGAGATAAGTTTAAATTTAAGTTCATTTAAGTTGTATAAATCCACAAAACAATATAATTTTTGTGAATTTCGAACTATTCGCGAACAAGTTTACAAGTCATTATTCCAACTCAAGTTTAACTCGTTTAAACTCGAATCAAGCCACAAATATGTCACATGCAATTACAGTCCTAAAGTCAGATACTATGATCTCCATAATAAAGATGCTAATATTCAAATCAATTTATGGCTGAGTAAAAGGATGAGTAAAGGACTAGTTCTCTAAAACCAATTCCCTCACTCCTCGCTTATATATTGTCTATCTTGCTCGCTTTAAGTTGGGTATTAATATCACGGATCAGATATCGAACGGGTATGCTTAATATATTTCATTGAATAACATAAATTTTAAATTAAAAAAAAGGACTTGAAGTATTTTTATGCATCTATCAATCAAGTTAATAATTCAATTAATAAAAATAATATTTATTTACCTAAAAAAATCCTTATTACTCTTACAATTGAACCATATTTGATTTATTAAATATCAAAATATGCAACTTCCACAATAAAATTAAAATAAGCCAACATTGTGATTATTGATTTTATGTGAATTTTAATAAAATACATATTTTTCATAATTTTTAAAAGTCAATATAATTATTATCGATGTCATATTTTTAAATTATTAAAGAAATTATAATATTATCCTTTATTTATATGAAGAAAGGAGAAAAAGTCATTTTTTAAGACAATCATTTTTTAAGAAAGGAAAAAAAGGCCATTTAATATTTTTATAGTAACATTTAATGAACTTCATTTTGTGATTTATAATTAATTTGTTTATTATCAAATTTTATTAAATACTTTATAATAAATATATTCAATTTTATTTTTTTTAATTAGAATTTTTTCTATTTAAATTTAATGTCTAATTTAAAAATTGGGCCCTAGAGCAAAAATTACTACTTAAAGAGCTAGGGTTATCTTATCACACTAAGATGACTTAATTACCCTTAGTTAGCCGGCTTTAAGCAAGGGTTTCCACTTAATGTTATGAGTATAATTTAAAATTAATTGAATAATAAATTCTGAAATTAATATTAATTCGAGTTTTAAAAAAAATATAAGGTCCAAAAGAGTAGGTACATTAATATATCACATCAAAAAATATTATCCAGACCAGCCAAATCTTAGAGAAAATCTTATTCTTTTATAGAGATTTTATGATGCAGATGCAGGTGTCTTATGATAGGGTCCACTACCCAATCATTTTTTATCTATTTTGGTCCCTCTCATATCCATTTAAATATCCAAATATATTTATCCTTAATTTCATAGCTTATTAATTTATATTAACGATAATGTGGTAAATAAATGAAAGATTTATACTCGGCCCGCCCATTTGGAAGGAGGTCGTGGTCGGAAAGAAATAGGAGGGGTAGAAGGTCACGTGGGTATGGTGGGAGATCACGTGCACTGACATGTGATGGATAAGGCAAGTTGGTACACGTGGTCCCTCGTTCGTGTCATTCTGTCTCTTCACAACCGAACACCCACTTCTCTTACAATCATTGGATACTCTTTCTTTATCCCTTTCTTCTGTTTGCTGCTCCTTGCTTGAGCCGATTGCACTACACGCGCTCCCATGGACTTTCTTCTTAGTGAAATAATTTTATAGTAATACAAAATATAACAGTTCAATTTTTTATTTTAATAAGTAAAAATAAAAGTTATTTTTATTTATTATATTTATTTATATATTTTTGAAAATTATATATCCTTTGTTAGATATTTTTTTTTTAATTTAAAATATTTGTATATTGTAATTATCTTATATTGTTAAAGGGTAAAATAAAATAAAAACCTGATAAAAATGGGACAAAATAAAAAAATATTGTTTAGGGTCCAATCATACTTAACATAGTAATTAACAAGTTGAGGAGTAGTAGAAGAAGATTTTAGAATACTAAAACATACTAACACAATGATTCGATTCGAGGGAGAGGAGAATTTTGTCGGTTGAAGAAGATGATGATTATCTCCCCACGTGTGCTAGCTGTCCCACGTGTGTTCCTCCAATTATGGAATCCATCACCAGCCGACAATTCCCATCATCTATACCGTGTCATTGATTCTCCCACGATGTGGTCCGTACTATTAGTTTTAGTTTTATATGTCTCGCATCGCATGTGCTTTGCTCCGTTCAAAATTCCCACTTTATGTTACGCCAACCATATAATAACTATGAATAGCGTATATAAATGTAACAATTAAGTTATTTGATTTTGTTTAAAATGTGCTTATAAAATTTATATTATAGATTTTAAAAATTAAATTATATAATTATTTATATTAATTATTTTTATTAGGTACTATAACTTTCATTTATTAGTATCGATACCAATTTTTATGGGTGTATAGCAATTTTAATTTATTAGAATAATTAGGTATTTGTAAATTTTTTTCTTGAACAAGTTAATTGTATTTTTTCAATTGAGATATATAATTAATAGTTTAATAATTTAATTTTGTTTGTAAGAAAATAAATTCTAATACAATGAGAATTATACAAATATTTAATTACTATAAATATTATATATTTACTATTTCACAATAAAAATTATTCGTCCATATTTAAATTCATGTATTATTTTACAAATCAATCGTATGCATTTTAATGACTAAAATCATAAAAAAAAAATACATGTAGAAAAAATACAGTTTATAAATTTACATTTATATATGCTATAGATTGAAAGAAAATTTAAAATAGAGTATATAAATTTATGTTTACGTACTAAATTCTTTTTGGAATATATACGAGCAAATTTATATACTACATTTTGTTTAGTATATATGATTAGATAAAATAGGTAGACAAATATATATTATAAACTATATTTACATATAGTTGAACCTCTATAAATTAATAATGTCGGAACCGTGAAATTTTATTAATTTAACAAGGTATTAATTAATTGCGTAAATTAATAATCATTAATTTATAGAGTATATAACTTATATTTCTATAATATAAATAATATATAAATGCAATAACTATTAATATATTAATATAATTACATCAACTAACATTAACTAAATTAACTATATTTATTTGTCGTGAGTGAATATTTTAATGGGATAGAACAAGGAAGGTTGTCATCATTATATAATCATTCAATTAATTATATGATATAGTGACATTTTAAAGTAATTATGATGATTCCATTCCATTACAAAAACACAAGTTTTCATACTAACACATTCCACTATATGGACATAATCTCCTTTTCCGCTGTCGTTTTCATCCTTGCAAGTACAATAACAAATTGGCATTCTTTAGTATTATTATTATAATTTTTTTTATTAGATAATATTATTTTTTATGATTAGAAAAAATAATTAATTTGTTAAAATAAATTTAAATGTTATGTGATTTAAATTTAATTTAAATATAAAAAAAAAATTGCAAGTGGTGAGAAAGAATCACGTGAGCAGAGAGAAAGGCAGCGATCACGTGAAGAAGCATGTGTAGTGTATGGTTTCCACGTTGCATTTCATATAAGTGGGTATCACACGTGGTCCCATATGCACCCACGCGTGTCATATTGTTTCTTTCTTTGGAGACATCCTACTCCCAATCATTGGATCCGCATTTTGTTTTACTTATCTAAAATCTATATATATACATTATTTTTTTCGTTGCATACGTAACTAACTAAACTAAATTTATAAATACTCTCATGTTATAACTAATCATAGTACTTATATATTCATATTATGATGTACTATCATAAGATAATTCGAAAGATCAACGGTCCATACAATCATACATGAAACATATGATTTTTTCTAAATTATGAGCACACTTATTCGATATTTCACACAAAAATATGAAGTGCCTCTTATTATTTGTTTTAGCTAAATTGAACCTTCTATGTGCAATGGTTATGTTCTTCCAACATCCATTGTTTCTACTAGGGGTGATCAATCAATCACCGTTATTGATTACCGTTACCGAATGATTAATAATTGGTTAACCAATAAGTTTTTATATTACTATTATCAATACCGAATGATGTCGGTAATTGAAATTTTTTTGCCTCCCTACCGATTACCGAACCTGTAAGACTGTTATAATTTCAGAATAATACTCAGTAATTGTTAAAATATATATATTACAAAACGACGTAATTTTGAAGAGTTCAAATTCGGTAATTTTTTCGGTAATTTGATAATTTTTTTTACCGAAAAATTCTCTACCGAAACCGCCGACGGTTATTACCGATTACCAATCAATAAACTATTACAGATTTTCGTTTACCAAATTGATTCAGTTCGGTAATTACCGAAATTTGATCTCGCCTAATATTTGCTATACGTTATCCAACAAGGAAATGCAATGGTTATCCATTGTCTCTGCTATATGTGCAACTTTAATCATGTTTCGGACGGTAGCACCATTGACGGTCGAGATTTGTTTTGGGAAGAAGCAGAAGATGAGAGTATTAAATAACAGTGCACGTGCGGGAGATTACCCAAAAAATAGAAGCACTCGTGTGTAGTGCGGTTCACATGGTTTCGCACGTGATTTTTTTTTAGATCTCAATTCTCAGCAGCGCTTATTATATTATAGGCGAGCAAATAGAATCAATTCTCTTTGTTTTTGTTTTTGTTGGCCTCCACATTTCATATTCCTTTTTTATCCTTTTTGTCTCTCATGTGTATTTCTCATTGTAAATTTCATTTTTTCTTTAAATAAATAAATAAAATGTGTATTAAGAAAAGGGTAAATATGACATTTCAAAATTATAAAAACCGGTGGTTCAAGTACGGTTAACCGGCGGTTCAAGTCCGGTTCACAGTTCCCCACGGTTCTGGTTCCAAAATTTCTTAAACTTGGAACCGCAACCGGCCTGCCTTCAGACCGGTTCAGATTACAATTTCGGCGATTACGGTTTTTCGACGGGTCCGGCCGAACCGGCCCATGACCACGTCTACTAATACTCATCCTAATGTTATATTTTATATTTTATATTGATATTTTATTTAATTTGATTAATTATATTAAAAATAATAAAATTTTTATAAAAATAATAAATATTTTTTTAAGTATCATTAATTATGAATAAAAAAACTAATTGAAAAGATTAATATATTTTAAGAACTAAGATATAATTTTATTTTAATATTCATATTTTTATTTTGTTCCTCTAAAGAAATTTTAGTAAATTTGACATAACCATGAATATGTATATGTTAGTTCATTTTATATTATCGTTATTAATACTATAATTAATTTGATTAACTACGAACTGAATTGGCCAATCGGTTAATTATGATTTTGGCTTGATTTGATTTACCGGTTAAAATTTATTTATTTTATATTCTTGATTTGTAGTCTATATTATAGTCTATATATATATAGGAAAAATAAGAAACAATTTATTTATCGGGCCTTCAGAATTTAGGACCAAAATCTATGTGACGATCAATAATTTCGGGCAGGAATACTAGGCCCAAATGAAGTCTGTCTCGAAGCCCATCGATCATTTGTATCTCTACTAGGGTTTTTGACATTGTAAAACCCTTGATTGAATGACGACCTAACTCCAGGCTTAGTCTCAGTTAATACACAGGTATTCCTATTTCTTTCTATTGTTTCTGATATTTTTTTTAGAAGAGAATTTAATTATTTGTATATGCTGTTGTTATTGAATTGGATTTCTAGGGTTTAAAAATGGGGACGAGAAAGCGATCTAGAAAAACCAGATATAGCAACAGTGATTCGGAAGAGTTTGATGATATTGAAAATGGGAATCTAATGGTCAGTTCAGAGTTGGTTAATTTTGTTTTAAATGCTGTTATAATAATTTTGTACTTTTCGGTGATGCAGCTGAATGATGATGACGATATTGAGGAGGAGGAAGAAGAAGAAGATATTGATGACGATGGTGAAGAAGAAGAAAGTCAGAATGACAGTGATAAAAATGCTGAATTTGAAGACCTTGAGAAAGAGTATACTCATCTCCGTGACCAAGAAATGTAAGACTTCCCTAACCTACCTTTGCATAATCCCTTTTCCCTTGAATTAGGATTGGAATTGCAAATATGTATTTAAAATTGTCTTAAACTTCTGCTAGTTAGTGAAGGTTGAACTCTGAAATAGAAGAAACATTAACTTTTGTGGAAGAGTTTATGATACTTGGAAGATAATTGATTTATGAGATTACAGTTCCATTAATTTTTTTTTTTTTTTTTTTTTTTTTTTTCAGTTTTGGTGCATTTGTGCTCCATTAGGGTAAATGATTTTTTAAATTGACTAATTTTCCCAGCTAGCAAATGTTTGCACAGAGTAAATGAACGAAATAGAATGTGAAACAAGAACACCATTAGGGCCTAACCTTTTGCAATCTCTGAAAAATATATTGCTTTCAGGGATATATGGAAGAACCTCAGACGCTACAAGGATGAAGATATTCTGAAAGGTCAAGCAGTGAGGAACCAAAAGGTAGAACATTTTCATTTGCTTTTGCATATATTTTTAGTTCTATTTTTTTTTTTAATTTTTTATGTTTTGCTGTGTGTTCCATCTGTTATAGTTTTCTTTAATCATTTTTTGAAGGCTCTCTGGGACAAAACTCTCGAGTTAAGATTCTTACTTCAGAAAGCCTTTTCAAGTTCAAATAGGCTACCACGGGTAAGTTTTTCACAATAAGTTGGATTTATTTATTCATTTGTTCAAATACGATGTTTGAAACATAATACACTAAATTTGTGGAATTTCCTGCAGGAACCAATTCGGTCTTCCTTTTGTGATTTAGATGAAGGAATTGGTACAGCGTATTCTGATGTGATTGACTCGTCAAAGAAGACATTGGAATCGATATTGGAGTTGCAGGAGGTATTTATTTGCCTTGAACTAACAATTGTGCTTCCTTGTGATTGTGTTTTACTCTACCACATTATGCTTTCTTGATTTACAATATTTTTTTTTTCTTTTGTCACATTGCAGGCTTTGATTGAGAAGAATCCATCAATCTCTCAATCTTCCAATGGTATTTTGCAAAGACTTGCCTACACTTTGACATTCATCTACATTTATATATTTTAGCATATGCTTAATCCTTGAGATAGCCTTTATTGATATTATCATATAATTAATTTGCCTCTTTTAAACTAGGACTTGAATTTCTCAAATTAAAAATTTGGTTTTGGTGCAATAAAGTCCTGAATGATGAAACAGAATTTTGTGGTTTGATCATCAGTTCATTGATTCATTGTAAAAAAAAACCCTTGTTTATTTTCCATGAAATTCTGAATTTTTCCAGATATTTCTTCTTGGTTGTGTTATTCAAGTCATTTTTCATTATGTTAGTTTATATTCCTCTGCCCTGCATAATTGTTTCAATTTTTCATGTTGGAAAGATGTTCATGAGTTAATTTGTCATCATTCATGTCTCTAAATAGTTGTCTAAATACATTTCACACTTTAAAATGCTAAAAAGAGTTGAATTTTCTTTTTCCCCTTTGTTCTCTTCACAAGGTAATTCTGGTCAGTCTGCAAAGAAGCATTCAAAGGATTCTAAGAACTTGGATGTGGAAAGCGATGGAGAATGGTCGAGAATTTTGCAAATGCAAGGGAGGTATGTCACTCCTCTGTGCTGTGTTTTCTTTTATCTTTTACTTTGGATCAATATGAGGTTTTCTATTTTCTTTTCAATCCCATTTGTGCGCGAAACCTTTCCCTTGATTGCAAGGAGGCCAGGCCTATTTCATCTTATTGGGAACTATTGCTCTTACAATTATTTTTTGGTCTTGGTTTCTTGTCTAATTTGACGATACTGATTTTTTTTTTTCTCTATCCTTCATGAAAGGAGACCTCTTATATGCACACGACACTGAGTCTGCCTTATAATATAAATCCTGCCCTATTTTCATTTGAGAATCTGCTGTATTATAAATGATATATGGTGTGCGGTTATGATTTCATTATATTTTTATTTCACTTTAGTCAACAGTGTTTTCTTGGAACTTTTGCCTAAAAGAATTTACTAGACACCTTTTTGAGAACATAGTGACAGTGTTTTATGAGTTTATTGCCATTGAATCAAAGTGACTGGCAGTTAGAAAGTTCAAATGAAAAATCCTTTAGTGCATTTTCTGCCTGGAATTAGGAACTAAGTGTGCTTGAATCAGAATATGGAAACACGCTTTGCTTGCATGCTATGTAATTGCTGTCTGTTCATATGAGATATTTGATATGTGTGAAAATCTAAATACTTTCACCTTGCAGAATAGCATCCTTCAGAGACAAATCAATTGATAAATGGCAGAGAAAAGCTCAGGTTACTACAGGTGCTGCAGCTATTAAAGGAAAATTGAAGGCATTTAATCAGGTTTGGCTTCTTAACAAGCTTAAACTTCATTTGCTACTGATTAATAATGGAACTCATAGGATCTTTCCTTTTTCAATCACAGAATGTAAGTGAACAAGTTGCCTCTTATATGAGGGATCCAAGCAGAATGCTGAAGCAAATGCAACAAAATAGATCAACAATCAGCATATTTGGAACAGTTAAGTCTACCACATTTCTTTCTAGTTTGGTTTCTCAAAAATTTTAATACCAATAGGAAAAGAAAAAGTTATTGATTGCTTGCTTCATTTATTATCAGGGTGTTGAGCAACTTGGGGATGCTAAGGGAGAGGTAATAATATTTCAGCATCTGTGCTCTCTGCTAAAACAAAATAAACTTATTTTGAACGTTTTGTGCTTTTGCTGGAATCTTTTTCTTCCCCTATGTGAATTTAGTGTTTCATATTTTGTTAGTTGAATATGGTGTTATGAGATGACTTACAGACACGATTATAGTTATGGAAGTTAGTTTTCTGTCAAGCTAACTGGACCTTGAAATTTGATTAGGGAACCAAGTTTGATGGTGATCCTGAACTTATCGATGACATGGAATTTTATCAGCAATTGCTCAAGGAATTTTTTGAGACAATTGATCCCGCATCCTCTGGTTAGTACTAGCACCCAAATTTCTATCTTTCTACACCTTCTAATCCTAGAACCTGTGGATTGATCTAAATAATATTTTCTAATTTTCCTCAGAGTCTGCATTTTATGCTCTGAAACGGTTGCAAAAGAAGAAGAGAAAGATTGTGGATCACAGAGCATCGAAGAGTCGCAAGATCAGGTATTGTATTTCGCAGGCATGAGTTTTGGGAATAATACTTTGAATTGCTACCCTCCGGTATATATCTCATTTGTTATTTTCATCTTGCAGGTACAATGTACATGAAAAGATAGTAAATTTCATGGCTCGACAACCCATGAAAATCCCGCCTATGGCCCCCAAATTATTTGAGAATTTGTTTGGACTAAAGACCCAAGGACCAGCATCTGCAACAGTTTAATTTTGATCCTTTTTCTTTTTTCTATCTTTCATTCATTACTATTAATATTATGAAACTTGGAAGGAAGCTTATGTAAATGCAGGCTTTCAACCATTGTATTTGTAAAGAAAATGCTGTAACATGGGTGAATTTTGAGCCTCATTGTTTTGTACACTAAATTTAAGAAAAAGTATTATTGAACACAAAATTTCACTCATAAATTCAACTATTACAATGCTGGGTTACTGTTTAATAAAGCACAAGAGTTTTGAACATGAATACTGTCTGATTAGAGTAGATATTACATCATCAAACATAAAAATGCATCATCCTCTTTATATCGACATTGATAACTAAGTATAGAGTGAGAAAGCTAGCCATGCCGCTGAGAATAACTCATCGCAGTGCATTTTGTTTAAGTTGTTGAGTCTCCTGTTTTCCTTCATCATCTCTGCAAACTGAGAGAAGATGGTAATCATGCAAATGCCAGCAGAAAAGATGGATTTAGATTAACACCTACACCAACAAATTCTTACTTGAAATGTCATGAAGAAAATTTATGTTAGAAGGTTTTTAAGCAAAACTCAAATGCATTGTGTGGGACAACCGTTACTCGCCATATGAGACGGGTATTATCCAAATTAACCCATTATCGGTAAATGCCAGAAAATGCAGAGAAATTCAGCACATGCATTTACCAACACTAACTGTGACCAGGAAGATATGGTTGAGGTTGGGCGCTGGCTTGTTGTACTAGTTGAGAATAGATGTATTCATCCACCCTTTGCTTTGCTAATGCTACCTGGTAGAAACAGAACCTCACTTTCAATACACACCAAGTAATCTAAGAATTATATTCCAGAACAATTAAAAATGATCGCCAACAAAAAAAGAAAAAAACAAAAAACAAAATTGACAATAAACCTGAAATTTTCAACCACAAATAGTTCATAGAAATGAATTCTTGAAGAGAAAGTACTGTACCTGTTGAGCAGTGCCACCAAATTGTATTTGTCTATGTTTCTGTTCCCCTTTCAACCCATAAACCTGCAACATGTAACCAAGGAAGATGTGTTGGGACAAAAACAAGAGTCCTTCAAAATACGACTAAATAACATTTTTGAGCATTGAATTACAAATTAAGTACTCTATTGATGATCTACCTACCTTGATCATTGCTCCGGACTCATTTCTGATCCTTGAAATGTTGGAGCCGCTTCTACCAATCAAGCCACCAACCAATGTCTCGGAGACCATCATTTCCAAAGTTACATAATCAGCTGCAAGATTGGTTGTCCTAAAGATGATGTGGTTATAACACAAATATTAAAACTTGATACAGCCACATAATGTAGCAGTCGGAAGACACATTACTCTAAAAGTTGAAACATTGAATAACCTGAATTTGGGTCCACATAAGGTTGAGTTGGCCGAATCGCGCTATAGTTGTATGTCGGACTGATAGAAATCACCTGTTTTGGAGGGTTTTCCCTAAACACGTGAAATTGAAGCATA
>CANUEY010674933.1:0-16508 GCA_948099555.1 Croton setiger | reverse complement strand
TATTCAATTAAATTATAATTGAATTTCATGATGAAATACAATACCCACTAATTATGTAGTATTCAATGAATATGAACAATACATCATAAACTTTTCAGGGTAAATTATATAAGTCTAAAACCAGGCTCTGATACCAATTGTAAGAATATCTTTAATAGATTTCGATTACGAAATCAATCCCATTGCAATCTAGACTTGATATAATTTAACCCTAATATTATCCCATGAACAAGAAGAAAAGAAAAGAATTACTAACATAGATCCATAATTAATAATTCTTAAATGCAGTTCTTGAACGCAGCGGAATCTGACGATCAATTATTTTCTTCTCTGTACATTTTCCTTTCAATACTTTCTTTGATGGTCAAGAGCCACTTATATATTAAAACAATTTGTAGAGTTTGTTTTAATGTGTATCTCTATAACTTAATTGGTAAGGGAAGAGATTAACCACTAATTTTAATATCTCTAACAGAAACCATTCATTACAGTTTCGATTTTTATATATTAAAATCATATCTTATATAGGACTTATCTCTTATAATTAAACCCAAGTTCATATGTACCATAGGAAATATTCTATTCACATGGCACTATTCCAGTGTGTTATTCCAGCCTTTCCTGTTTCTGTGCTTTCTACAGGTACGATTCTGTTAGATACTTCGTTCCCTCCCAGTGTTCTTCCTACCCCGGCGGAGGCCTCTTTGAATGCTGATATTGCACATTAAAGAGGGCAGTGGTCTTTTGTCGAAGGATGATGAAAAGAAGAGAACCTGAAAACTGAAGTCTATAATTGTTGATGTAGCCAGTTCAGTTGATGAGTTTGCTGGAGGTTTGAGTGCAGGGGGTTCGAAGCCGTGAAGGCTTGGTGGAGTGTCGTCGCCGACTGAAGGTGGAGGTGGAAGGCTTTGCTTTTATTCCTACTGTTTCACATTTTCTTTTTTTATTACTGTTGGTTTTTTCTTTTATTGGACTTTTCTGAGCTTTTGTTAATTTTGTTGTGATTTGTGGTTAGTTAGTTCCCAGGGACTCGGTTGGGTGTGTACAGTTTGTATAACATCTGTGTATGGTGTTGTTTTTAGTTTCATGTTAGGTGGTTTGTTTTTTAGCTTTTTAATTTCCTAATTTGTTTTTTGGATATTTTGTTTATGGATGTATTTTACTGTTCGATAATTTCGAAGTGGCTCCAAAACTTTTTAACGAAGATATATATATTCTTTTTACGTTTTTCATTTTAGTCTCCCATGTTTGCTAACTTTTTTTATTGATTGATATTAATATTGAGTAATATTGATTTAAATTGATTGTTATAAAACTATTACTTTCATATTAACTAATATTGAATTATATTAATTGATGTATTGATTTTATTGACCGATATTAATTGATGTATTGATTTTATTGACCGATATTATTTAATGTTGACTGATAGTAAGTTATACTGGTGACATGTATTAATTAGTATATTAGTTTATATTTACTTATATTGAGTTTATATTAATTGATATATTGATTGATCTTAAATTATATTTACTGATTAATTTTTGAGTGAAAGTCATTAAAAAACACAATATTCTAAAGTATATTGATTCATATTGAAACATTTTATATTTTTAAATTTATGGAAAATAAATAAAAATAAAATAACATTCTTACGAAAGGTGTAACTTTAGAATATTTAAATTTATGGAAAATAAATAAACATAAAATAGTATTTTTGCTAACTTTTAGTTTTAGAATATTTAAAAGTGTTATTTTTCTAATTTCTTATTTTCTTAATTCATAAACTTAAGCGTTATTGAGCTGATAAATTTTTGATAATTGCCTCTAAAAAGAAACTGTTAGTAGTCCCTTGAACTAGAAGACAGCCGTATTTATTCTTTTTTTAGCTTAAATATATAGTCACGCATCTTGTCCCTTGATCTAGGAGAGCCATATATATATTTTTTTCCTTTTTTTAGCTTAAATATATACTCATGCATTCAGGGGGTTTTTTTAGAAATTTAAACAGTACTAATAGAAATCTAAACAGTACTAGGAAGCAACGCGAGTATTTTACCATATAAGCTAAAACCCCAACCAACCATATTTGGTTTTGGCAGTGGAAAAGAGGACCATTCCATTTTTTTTCCCAATCCCCTTATTTTATTTTACAACCATAATGGGTGTGATTTACGACAATTTTTTTAATGTATAATAATTTGATGAATAATCCCAACAAATAAACCCAGTCCTACAAGCTCACGTAGTAATCTTAATGTTTACAAACTGATATGCGTATCATATTTAATTTCGAGAATGAGAAAAAATCAAATTAGGAAAGATAGAATGGAAGAGTTACCTACCCATATCATCAATGATAGTATATTTTTTTCTTCAGGAAAAAAAAATGCTACATTTCAGATACGTAATTTGCATTTGCAAGGGAATAGGGACTACACTACAGCGAAAGCGAAAGCAATAACGAATTTTCAATTTGCAGCCACAGCTTCAACATGCCAACATGCCAATTCCCAGTTGATGCAGATGCAGTCTTCAAAATTAACTATCCCCAATCTCATTGTATGTTATATCCTAATTGTTAGCTTACTAAATCACACCCTTTGGCTAAAGTACATATTCATAAAATATCTTGATGGACTGAACCCACTTAATATCACTGCAACCATTTTTAAAGAATTAAAAACAATAAAAACTTGCTTGGAAACCGAAGTGAAAGACCAAACGAGAAATAATACTTACAAATAGGCGACAGGACAATCACAACACCGATTGGATATAAGAAAAAGGTCGTCCGCTCCAGAAATGGTAGTACTGCAATATCAGATACAATATCCGCACATTAATTAATAATGTGAGCAAAAATATTAATTGAACATGCAGACAAAATAAAATGGCCATGATTAACAAGCATTCTATGTTGTCTTAGTAGCTGTGCTAGTGTTGTTCCACTTTCAGATTTCGGTTCAAATTCACAAGACAACATCCAGTCTTTGAGAAACAAGTTGGACCACTCACTCCTCAACACAATCCAACCCACACTTTAACAGAAAACATATGTAGTGTAGGGGCAAAACCCCAAACCAGGGTAGGCTAGTTCAGTCAAGTTGTGGAACAAAATAATACATGATCGGCCATACATCAATATTGTTCCGTCACAGATTGTTAACTCCTTTTGGATCCAAGCAGTAATAAAACAGCTCAGGAAAGCACAAAATTCAACTACAAGAAACAAGCTTAAAGAATGGCTTGCTAAAATAATTTTTGTTTTTCTTTACTTCAAAATTTTACTTACCATCATAACCTAAAAAATTGAGATAATGGTAGTATGAGGCTGCCATCATGAAAAGCAGATTTGAAAGCAATACAGGTATGAAACCGTGGGCTACCAAAAGCGGGGACAGAAAATAATGTACAACTGCAACAAAACCAAGATGTTATAAACATTCTGTCTGAAGACTCAGGTCTGAAAAAATAAAGAACAAAAACAAGTAGCAATTACCATAAAGCAACACAAACATTGGGAAGAAAGAATTGCAGTGCACATCAAATGCATAAAGCCTTCAACATAAAGAAAGAAGAAAAAAGGGAAGTCAGCAATCTATAGAAGGTAATGAAAATTTACTGGTTAAGACAAAAAAAAATGAACCTTTTCACAACTTGCAAAAAGTAAATGTAAATGACGTGTGCCAGGAATCTGTAACTATATACATAGAAACAAGGTCACCCATGCATATAGTTACAGAAAACATTTTCTCAAGCAGTGAGAATAAGAAGTTTCAGCACTTGCCATTCAACTCGTTGCTCAACCACATGGCTGTTTGGAGCCTCCTCCTTAAGGTATGCATTAGTCAGGAACCTGTATGGAATTGGCAAATGGAACTCCAGTTAAACCAGTGCATCGCAACAAATATTATCCAAGCTGTTACCAGAAATGTACAAAGGAATTCAAGAAGTGAATTTTTAATATTAGATTTCATCCTACATAAAAGAAGAAAATTGATATTTCTTAAACTTTGTTGTCATAAGGGATGAGAAAATCCAAAAATGCAATCTGCAATCAGCAAAATATCTCAGAAAAGTCCAGGGCCACTAAGGCGATGTATCCATATCCAGATTGCAAAACACATGCAAAACTTGAGACAACACCCAAAGTAACTCTAACTTGCTTAACTAACTCTTAATCCTGTTACAGAGACTAAGTTTTCATCAGAATTTCAGCTTTATCCTCATTTACTCATTTAAGATGATTTAATTTCAATGTCAACCTGCTAGTCTGACATATAGCAAGAAAACATGTGATTAACATCAACTAAATAGTGACAGGCCATAGAAGAGTTCCAAAATCTTGAAAAGAGGATTTTGCTCAATGAAAGAGCTAACTATAGACACAAAGCAGTGAGATGGCCACACTATCCATATGGTGTTGTCAAATTATTATTTTAGTAGGAAGGGTCAAGGATCTTACCAACAACATGTAGCCAGAACTGCTCCGGTAACTAAAAAGTGAAAAAGCAATACAGAAATAACTACAAAAAAAGCATGTGTAGCACTGTGGTCATACCTGAAATAAAAATAAGAGATTTAATCATGGATACAACCATAAGAAAGAGAAGAGTGACAGTAAAAAAGATGATAGATAATCCCATAAAACAAAATTTTGACAATGAAGTTGCTTGATTTGGAAGTTGCGCGAGAAAATGAAGCATCGACTCAACGCTATCACAAAAAGCTCAGTAAAAGTATGCTCTGGGAGCTGTCCAAAAGGTTTCAAATACTAAAATTGGCACCAATTGACAGCAACTAGTAAGAGGCAGGCAACTGCATGCCAGGGCTTTAAAGACTCTAGGCCAAGGAACCTCATTATCTAAAGAAAACCAAATGAGAAGTTTGCAGCATTGCCTGCTAATGCACAAGCAGTACTGCTTGGAAAAAATTAGATGTCAGAAGTCCAATAACCATAATAACCACATTAGAAATTCATCATTCAACAAAACCCCAAAACAGAGGTTCCATATTTTCCCTGGAAAAACTAGAGAATATCAGTTACTGAAATCATAAAAAGGAGTCACACTTTATAGTATCCATGGGAAGGAAAGTTACATACGCTGCACAATAAGCTATGGTGGCAACAGCCAAAAGGAGACTGCAGATTACAACAAAAGCTGGGTCATCACGTGCCCATTGATTTTTAGTTTCTGCACCACAAAGGGAAGACAAAATTGTTAAATTTTTATAAGCAGAAAGTTGCTCTAGTTTATCCTTGGTAGAAAATTATTAAAATGAGAAGAGAACATGTTCAAACAGAAAATTCATTCCACAATAGAATGAATGACCAAAAGAAGGAATTCATGAAGTACATACCCTTTCTATTCTATCTATGCAGTTTTGAGGTATGTACTTCCCACCAACATCAATGCTATTATTGCAACATCTTAAGAAATTGCCAGAGATTACCAAGCTCATGCGAATATTTACACGACATATATACAACCGACAAGATTTATATTAAAGATGACATTTTAACTACCCAAAATCAGACATTTAACACTACTCCTTCCTAAAATTTTGTTCCTTGAATCACCTTACAAGTTATTTCATGTACTTGTAATATGAAACTTGCATTACAACCAAACATGAGACAGCAGAAACCAATACCTCATCATTACAGTTGAACACTACATACAAATTAGATAAAACTCAAGAATCAGTTTCTTTACTTCAACCTCATTTTGCCAAATGACAGATGCCATTTTTATGCATTTAAATGTTATATTCCAGCAATTTTTATTCCCAAACCTATGGAAGTAAACTTCTACTTTTTACCTTATGCCTTGTAAATTCATCTGTACCGTTCTTTTTAAGATAATACTAAAAAAAAAAGGGGGGGGAAAACAAATTATCATCTCATCAACTTGAATTCACAAAGATCACTTGAAAAATTGACACACTAGCACTGGTAGCTTCATTCATCTATGACAGATGCCATTCACAAGTGTGCTGCTGATTATGGTTCTTCTTAGCATTAAAAAATTAAAGCATATATATATATATAAGGGATAACAGACTTACGCTTATGATATTTAGTGTGCTGATAGCTGCCACATTACACAGACATGCAAAATCCAAAATTTCTTGATTAGAAAATTTCCAGCTAGTTAACCAATAGAATACTCATCAACAAATAACACAGTATCAAGTATAAACCCAAAGAAAAGTTTTCCACACAATAAGACCATATAGTCATGTTGCTTGAAATTCAATTCGTTAAACATAAAAGGTTAAAGCATTACTAAGAGCCTTTGAAACCATGTTAAAGGGTGAATAAAAAAAAATGCACTTTCAAATAGAATCTGAATTTTGAATATAAAAAATCAAAAAAAGCCTGAACAAGGGGATTTTTCTAAACCAGTTTGGCACTAAAAAAAGCTTTTGCAAAAATCCAAAATAAGGGGTATAATTATCAAGAAAATAAGAAATGCCGCTCAGAGAATATTTCAGTCAGCACCAACACTAGAAAATAAATATGACCAAAAAATAGTAATAGAAGACTAGCTTGAAAACAAAGAACAGACAGATTTCATCTTCACTCACCATACTTTATCACTCTCTATTGTATATGCATATAATATAACAAAATTTCCCCAACCCAGAGAAGCTTAAAAACCTAATGCACTAATCACTCCTTCTATTCAGGATCCATTATTCTTATTAGCTTTAGGTATTTTTGAACCCTGGCAATATCGAGCCTAGAGTACTATAACTAATACAACATTAAAGGAACGTATACAAACTTAAAAAAATGCAGTGATTGATACTTGAAATAAGTTATCAGATTATTAATTATATATTTTCCATTGAGCATAAAAAGAATAGAACACAATGATAATTAACTACAACCATAAAATCAACCACACCAAAAGTGAAGGAAGACAGAAATGAGAAGGATTCTTACACAACTTTTGGGGATGTGCAAAGGTGAAGCATTTGCCAGAAAGTATATTCAATGTCCATTTGTTGCCACTGCAACGAACAATGAGCCAAAATACGCCCAGTTAATATAAAATAAAAGAACCTAACCGCAAAATTACAATGCTAAATTGATAATGCTCTTATACTCGTAATAGGCTGAGCTAATCCGATGTTCACTTAACCGCATTGATCAATAATGATTACAAATTGCAATCGACTTTCATAGGAACATTTTTAACCACTAATCAGTGCATGAACAAGTCATTATCCAATTGCCATTTGCGAATTTCAGAATTTCAAAATTAAAGTTAAGGCAAATCATTTCAAGCGAAGAATAGAAATTAAACTAATATAAAAGAGTGGATCCAATTGAGAATGAGAATTTTTTTTGACAGTAGAATGAAAAGTTAAATTCAAATGAAAAATCAGATCTTAACAGAATCGACACAGACCTTGACAATACGACGAAGATATTGAGCAAACATGGAGTTTGATCGAGAACTAGAAGAAGATAAGCGGACTTTCGACGACGTTGGCAACATCTCTCTTCTGTATCTTTGTTTCTTCTTCTTCTCCGTCCACCTGATCGGGGATCTGAGGAAAAACTTTATTCGTTTTTCTGGAGATAGTGAGGGAGGAAAGGAAGGTAAAAAACGACGACGAGTCAGCAATCGGTTTTAACTTCTCGCTCCAAAGTCCAGGAAGACTCCCATAGAGCTTTGGGGCCTAAATATGGTTTAAACCCGGAAATTTGCGCCTTTTACCATTTAACCCCAAAATGAACTTTCTCCCAATTTCATCCTAAACTTAACAATGACTTATCAATTTCACCCCATTTTAAAATTAATGGGCCAATTGAATCGGACTCCCATTTTTTTTGGACAAATTGCAAACTTTTCCGTCCACGTCAGCCTAAAATCATCCACCTTGCTGCTCACGTGGATTTCTTATGTAGACTTAATAATACAAATTTTAACATGAGTTTTTTCTTTTTTTCTTTGTATAGAAAACGATAAACCACCATATTATGTGTAAACCAAAAACTTAGAAATTAAAATTAGTACTCTGAACTTTTAATCAAAATAATTAGTTTGGACTTACCATCAAAATGCTATGCTCTCAAAATTAATTTAAAGAAAAACTGTAAAAATAGGTACCGTGAAATAAAACAAATATGTTAAATGAGTTGTCACCATATTCAATGAACAAAAATTAGGGATAGTAACAAGGGTAAGTACTCACTAATTTTTCTACTACCAGTCCTATTCCGCATCTTAATTTTGACTACCACCTCAGCAAAAAATTTGATTGTTTCACTACTCCACCCGTCTTTTAGTTTTGACTCTCCGTCCCGCAAAAAATTATAAGTTTCACTCTTCGTCTCCAACTTGCTATACAATAGATGATGAGTATCCGTGGATTTTTATAAAATATTATAATTAATAAACATAATTAAAATTTACTTAAAAAACTAAATTATCACATAATAATAATCCTAATAATAATATAAATTTTTTAAAAACACATTAAAAACATATAAAGTTTACAAATTATAATAAATTTCGTTGAAAAAGAGACATGTTGGTTGGGCTTTTTTTTTAATTTTGAGAGAAAAGAAAGTGTTTTGAACTTAGGATTTAGTTCTTTATTATTTTATTTTTAAGTTAAATTAAATAAAAAATATGTATTAAATTAATTTTAACCTTAAATCAGTAATCTTATAGTAGTGCAATGAAAACATATAAGTATTTATAAAAATCGTTTGGTTGGCAGTAAATGAGAAGAGAAGTTCAAAGAAGTAATCAACTTTCTGAAAACTAACCAAAGTTTTTGAAAAGTTTAGTATTTGTAGGAAATTCAATTTTTCTCATAGGTGAAGTACTTTTCCCTCTTTAATCAAAAGTGCATTTCTCAAGTTATAATTATGGATAATTTAGATTTTTATTCTTAATTTTATAATTAAAAATATTTATTATAAGGATATTTATGATAAATTAACATTATATTTTATTAAAAAATTGAACACTTCATGCAATTGTACTTTTCAGAACTTAACTTTTTAGAAAGTAGAGTGTTTGAAACAAACAATAGAGTGAAACCTCACATTTGCCTTAAATAAGTACTAGAGTTTGAAGATGTTACAATCACCAATCATTTAAAATTTTGATGTCCAACCAGCCATAGATTACATCTATCTGTGATCACCATCAGCTCCCTAAGAATACTGTCCTAAATCGTTTCCTATAAAACACAGAAAATCTATATTTCAATGATTGTTACATTTCATTTTGAAATTGTCATTTTTACCAGATAAAAAAGAAAAGAAAATTAGGTCTGGCTGTGATTCTCCTCATTATAGAAGCAAAGCAAATTGAAATACTTTGTTAATTTAATAAGAGGATCTTCTTTTTTTTGTCAAAAAATTGAAATACTTTGCTGTGAATTTTGGTCCTAAGAGTCATTATGAGTTAACTTTTATTAACAATTATTATTGGTCGAATTTATCATCATTATTATTACTTCAAACTTACCTTATACACTAATCCACTCAAAGTCAACATTTTTTTCATGTTGGATTCTTTATATTTTACTGTACATTGATCAGTTCTCTCAATTTGTAATTGTGTATAACTTAAGGTAGGCAGATGATGATGTTTCCTCTCATTTGTGTTTCGGATATGACAACAATCCAATCCTACAATTAGATATTGTCATTACAGAACATAGACATTTGTATGGAAATCAACAGAAGACGACTAATAAATGGTGGGTTTGGCTTTCCCAATGGTAGGGATGACAATTTGGATAATCATTGGCCCAATCACCAACTTCATGTGATTCAGCTATGGGATTTTGATTTATAGTGATTATTATAGCATGTGGAATTTTCCTTATATAATATTTCTTTTGTCCGTAATTCATAATTCAATGTTTTTTGCCTCATTTTATTATACCTTTACTTGCCTTTCATTAGCATCCCAACTCAAATACCCACCGTTTATATCCTCAGTTTACAAAGTAGGCTAAGTTTATTGCAAGAGCTCTCTAGAGTTTAACTGTGTCTGTGACTAAATTTTAAACCAGATTAGTCAGTCTTGATGTGGACTCCGAACACGGGTGGCTCATCCAATGAAACAAAAAGCATCTAAACTCAAATGTAACATTGAAATCTCTTGCTTGAATTTATTTTTTCTTCTCAATAGGTTGAAGCAGAACATAATCAAACCAACATTTTTGACTGGGTTTTTTTATTTTTATTTTTATTTTTTAAATTAATCTTATCGTTTGTCACTAAATTCAGTAATCAAGAGTTCTCAACTACCTATAATTAAATTGCTTAATGTCTAATCCCAAATTCATCTTCCTTTTCATATATCTTTGGAATTTCTTTAGTATAAGACTCTAACTCCACTCCTCTCTCTGTCTGTCTAACATTAGTACTAATAAATCACAAACTAACCCATATGGAATCAGCATCACAGTTGAGTTGAGACTGAAATAGATTATATATAGAAATAGAGGTAGCTGTAAAAAGAAAAAAAAAAAAAAGAAAGCTTAAACTCCATATAGGTGGCTTTCAATAATAATAATAATAATATCATTTACTAGTATTTGGTTGGAATAACATGGAACTTGAAATATCAAGGCGTGTGGTGCTGAGTGTAGATGTAGTCCAAGTGAGCCTCAGAGAGTATTCTTCTTTTGAAGCATTCTTCATCTCCAGTTTCACACAAGTCTGACCCCATTAACTGAAACAAGACAAGAACAGAACAAATTAATCCAAAATCAGAAAACTTGTTCACTTCTTAATTAAAAAAAATTACATGGAAGCTTACATCAATCAATTCACTGTCTTGTATTTGCACAACAGAGTCTTCTTCATTGATTTCTTGCCCTGCAAAAGATGCAAGCAAACTTCAGTTTCTTGAAACGATCGGCAAGTAAGGAGATGAGACAATACCTTGTTTATTGGTTGTAAAGGGACGTGCAGATAATATTGAAGAGCAGAGAAGGAAAAGAAGGAAGAAGAGAAAAGCACTGTGCTTCATGGTTTTTTTTTTTTAATTTGGGAAAAAAGAAAAGAAAGAGTTGGGAGTTGGGGAAAGAAACTGGAAGATGATGAGGCATATAAATGCATGCATTAAATTACCTCATAATGTAGGACCAATCCTCTGTTTTTAATAGGAGGCTTTGGTCACTGTCTGGCACAGAGTGGTCCAAAAAATGAAGGTTGACGGTGTCAAAATAAGTCAACCTTTTAACAGCTGTTGCCCATACGTGTCTTAGGAAAAATAATGCATCATGTAAAAGCTAAAGCATCACTGAAATTGCATCCTGCATGTAAATCTAATGTTAGTGGGAATACCACCCAGCCTCAGTGCCTTTATTTCTTGAATTATTTGGGCTTGGAATGGGTGTGAAAAGTTAAGCTAAATCTAGTTTCTTTCCTTTTAGCACTAAAGAAAGTAGCACTGCTGAAGATGGTGGATAATGCTAATAATAATGCTCCTTTGTCGTATCTTAATTTGGAGGGTTAGAATCTTTCACAATTAAAAATAAAAAAAGAAAATACTTATTTTATTAGAATAAAAAGGAAAGTGGACCTCACTATTTTCATTGGGACTAGCATATTAAATTCTCATTTTATTGTTCCTTTCCTTATTTTGGCTGTTTGCACCGCAATACCTCCAAATTTTAGTTCAGGTTGACCTCCAGTCTGTGGTTCAACATTATCAATCAAGGAATTGCCATGGCTAAATCAGAAAATATGATGTAATGTTTTACTAGCACTCTACTAACGCCATTCCTTTTTAGGGAAATTGTAAATTTTTATACTTTGTTTAAATAGCACCTATTTTGAAATCAATATAAAATATATAATTGCAAATTAGTGTTATGCTTATGTTAATTTTATATTTTATTTCAAATTTCATTTTACATTTGTAATAGAAGTAGGAAGCATGAATTTTAATTTATGATAATTGTATAATATTTTTTTTTACATGGATTTTGTTTGTTGACAGTTGATCCTTCTTATTTTACAACATTGCATAGACGTTTATGTTATAAGCGACCAAGATTACATAGAAAAATAAGTGTTGGATGACAAAAGGCAAACATGTGGTAAATTAGTATATATTATTTATATATATTAGTATATACCAACAAATGAAAAATATATATACTATGGATAATGCATTATAATTTGTAAAGTTTATTGCTATGATTTGTGGAGTATATATAATAGTATATATGTTTTATATATACTGGGTAATATGTTATTTATATGTTATATATGACAGTATATATAGTCTATATATACTGACATATATACCAACAAATGAAGAGTATATATAACAATATATATAGATCATATATATTATTACAAATGCTATATATGAACAATGTATGCCAATATGTGAAAATCATATGCTATGATCTGTGTGGAGTATATATATGATTCATATATATTAAGTTATATGTTATTTATGTGGTATATATATCAGTATATGTAGCTCATATATACTGTTATATATACCAACAAATGAAGAGTATATATGATAATATATATAGATCATATATACTGTTACAAACACTATGTATGAACAATGTATGCCAATTTGATGTATGATTTGTGTGGAGTATATATAATATATATACTGAGTTATGTATTATTTTTGTGATATATATTCAGAAAAATTCAACAGTACTTAGAAAAATTCAATAAAATAATTCAAAATCAAATTGAAAGAGCAATTATAAAAGAAATCATCATTAACATTGAAAGAAATCATATTTAAGAAACTACAATTGAAAATTAAAGCAAAAATTGAAAGAAAGAAATTAAAGAATTGAAACAGAAATTAAGATTAAAAATATGAATAATACCTCAAATCCAAAACCAATTCATCATTAATTCAATCATTCAAAAAATAATTTACAAAGTAAAAAACTAAAAATAGAAAAGGGGATTTATGTTTAATGGAAATTAATTCAAACTCTAAACCCTAAATTTCCAATTACAAACTAAAAGAAAGAAAAGAAAAAGTCTGAAAGGGAGAAGAAGCAGATATATTATCGGTGTTGATTTCCTTTATAGCCACTAGATTTGAAAAACGAAGTGAAACTTAAAGTAGAACAGAAACGTGATGATGGATGAGGTGAGGGGGAGGAAAACCAAAGCGTGATAGGAAGAGGAGAAAAAAGAGAGAAGAATAGAGGTGAGGGAGAGGAGAACCGAAGAGTGATAGGGAGAAGAAGAAGAATAGGAGGAGGAGGAGAAAAAAGAGAGAAGAAGAATAGGAGGAGGAGGAGAAAAAAGAGAGAAGAACAGAGGTGAGGGAGAGGATATCCGAAGAGTGATAGGGAGAAGAAGAAGAAGAATAGGAGGAGGAGGAAGAAGAAGAATGGCTAAAAACATAATTGAATGCTAATATAAAATCCTACTATTCAAACCCGTACAGCACTAAAAACTACAAAACTATCCCAACGAATATACTTACCAAAAAAAAAAAAAAAATTAGCTCGTATGACCAATACAAAGTTAATTCACAAGTTTGCATGGAGACTAATAATATTTATATTTTTATCGTGTTTTTCATTAGTCAAGTCAAAATGACCATCAGAATTCCTTTTAAGTGCTGGACTTAAAATGGGTAAAGAATGACAATAGAGAATGGTATCTTCGGTTAGTCCAATTAATTATATAATTTGGGTTTTTAATATTTTATTATTCTTATTAAAATTATCATAGGAAGGGCAATATTGACTCATAATTTTTTAACGAAAACTATTTTTTAATTTCGATATATATTTATATTGTATTTTAAGATTGTGAATTTTACAAAAAATTAAATAAAAAATAATTTTTATTACAATTTTTATATAATTATTTTATTTTATTTTAGAATTAATAAGTATTAAGATTTTGAAAAATACAAATTATACTAAAAGTTACTATCTGCGTAAAATGCGGGTGTAAAAATAGTTATATATATATATATATATATATATATATATATATATATATATATATATATATATTATATATTTATTTATTTATTTATTTATTTATCAATAAAAAATACATGTATTTTCTATAAATATATGTATTTGTCTATATCATATTGATATATAAAATAATAATAAAAGAAATTTAACTAGTATTTCAAATTTGTTGATATTTTATCAATTTATAACATTATAAAAGAACGAATGCGCAACGCGTAATTTTGGAATGGCCCAAAATATTTCTCTAAAATCTTATGTTTTGAGGTTGAATATATCTTAATTGATTTATTGAAGATAGTTGAATTCAATTTGAAAATGGTAATGTAAACTATATTATAGTATGGAATTTTTTTAAAATATATTTTAGATGGAATATTACTTTTGAGTACCTGTAGTTTTAGTAAATCTGTGACTTGGTCCTTGTTCTTTGGAAAAGCTGCTATTAAGTCCTTCCAACTTGTGAATCCATGCTATTAAGTACTTCCGTCTTACTTCCATCCATTTTGCCGTTTATTTAAAGGGAAAAGAATTATTTTTTTAATCCACTTCCATCTAGTGACTTAAAAAATAGCTATGCGATACACTAAAAGAATTAATTGCTTAAAAATAGCCAACTTATACGTAATACATTAAAAAAATTAATTGCTTAAAAAATAACCAATTTATACTTGATACACTAAAAGAATTAATTGATATTCATTTAAGTTATTATTTGTTTAATATTTTTCTTTTTCGCAGTTTTTAATAAACGATAAATGCAAATCATTATGATTTTTTAAAAGCATAATTAAATATATTATTTCCAATAAAAGAAAAGAAAAATTTCCAGTTAAAAACCAATTAGGAAAATCAATCCAACAAAATACATGAATAAAACTAAATATAAAACGAGTACCTAAAAACAATAAATCTCGTATATGAAAAAACTAGTGTTTATAATATCACATATATAGTAATTTTTTAACGATGATGATAATAATTTCTTTTAAGATATAAAATTAGATAATATTTTTATATTTCACATCACTTAATTAGAAAGGCTATACAAAGAAAGAATTATATATATATATGTTTAAACTTACAAAAGCTAATACAACTATTTGACGTCTTTGATCTTGATATTAAGAAGTTTGAATTACTGATTTAATATAAAATTCAGTATTAATTATGTTTCGGATTTTTAAGACAAGTTTGACTTAAACTGAAACACATTTATCGGTCTATCGGTTGAACTGATCGGTTTGATCAGAATTCATAAACTATATTTATCAAATAAAGTAAGGTTTTCGCACAAAATAAAAAATATATAAAAGTTCAATTAGTCAGATAAATTAATCTAGAGTTGCATTAGAATTTATTTAATAAATATATTTTTTAAAATAATATTTGGAGTGTAAATATTTATATAAAGTTTTTGCCTAAAACAAAATATAAACAAAACTTAAGACATTAATTGATCTGATGTCTCCTTTAGGCAATATAATTTTTTTTTTTTATTTCACATCCCTTAATTAGAAATAATTAAAAATTGACAATGTTATATATATACTTAACTTGTAAACCAAATTCAAGGTAGCTCTTCAATGGCTTTAACCTCAATATCAAGCAATCTAAGTTATCGGATTAATATAAATTCTGATTTAATTTTTTTTAAGTTTTGGAGATAAGTTTGACTAGAACTGTGAACGGTTCATTGGTCTAGGGTTAAGATATTAGTTTACTGTGTTGCTCTATAGCTATAGAGCTTTTTTTCATGTAAAACTAAGAAAGCTGTGCAAAAAAATGATGTAGACCTTTTGGCAGACTTGTTGAACCTAAAAATATAAGTTAAGTTATGTAATTCTTAGTTTGTGATAATGGATAGTAGATCAATATGAACAAATAATTAGAGTAATGATGGATTTATTATCTAAGTGATACTATCATAAATAAATTTTAACTAATGAACCGAATCAAAACAAAGTCATAGTTAATCGAATAGTCGGTTTAGCTCGTTGTTAATCAAATTAATTTTAGCATAAATAAAGAAAATATAAAATAAATTTAAGCGTGTAACACATGCTAAGAAAAAACTAGATCCATCAAAGCATGCTTATGATTATATTAAATTTGTTAGGATTTCTTTAGAGTAACGAGGTGAATAAGATAAACATCAAACTAAAGTTACATTTTAATTTTTGAAATTTATTAATTTTTTTAATTAAGTTTTTTATTCATAACATAATTAATGGTAATCAAATAATAATTTATTATTTTTTCATAAATTTTTATAATTTTTAATATATAATTTATTAAATTAACTAGAATATCAATAATAATAATATAAAATAATTTAACGTGAGCAACACACACTAAACAAAACTAGTTAAACTAGTTTTTTTTTTTTTTTTTTTTTTTTTTTTTTTTTTTTTTTTTTTTTTTGTAAATTTTTTTTTTTTTTTTTTTTTGTTTTTTTTTTTTTTTTTTTTTTTTGTTTTTTATTATTTGATTTTTTTTTTTTTTTTTTTTTTTTTATTCATACACCT